>VZTR01008429.1:806836-822386 GCA_013400775.1 Chaetops frenatus | reverse complement strand
GGAACACAGGTTCTAGTTGCTGATCAGCCTTGAGATGGATGATCTAATCTCCTGGTAAGGGAATTCACCTGACTGATTCCCTGGTAAGGGAATTGGTCTTGAGATGTCCTCAGCAGAGCTTTCACCTTTTGTGCTGTGAAAGTTGGGCCGAGGAAGAAAGCAGGTAACAAGAAAGCTGTTTTAATGGGTGAGGAGGATGCTGAACTGATCTTCCCATCTCAGGGTTCCTCAGAATATGGACATAAACTGCACCATTACTGATAAAAGCAAATTCCATTGTTGGATCTGATTGACTGAAGGTTCCATTCCCAGTCTGGTACCCTGTTCTCTCACAGTAATTGCACAAATTGAGCAGGCCTCTCAAAATGCACACATTTCTTGTGCGTTAATGGAGTCAAGAAGATATTCCAGTTATACTTCCAGAGGGACTTACTTGCTCTGGAGAAGAAACGTAAGCATGGTGGTCTGAGAGGATGCTCCCTACTCCCCTGCTGTAGTCTACATGACAAAGTTACACCCATAATTATTGTGAGTTGCATTCAGCCATTCTGTTTCTTAAAAGAGTATTGTTACTTGCTTTTCAAAAGCTGGAAGACAGATGATGTAGAAACTGATGTAAAACTATGAATTAATTAAATGTTTTTCCAGTGTGTGCAGGAAGTTCAAGTCTTCAGGAAACTGCTGATGGTCTCTAGGAGTGACAGCCTCATACTAATGAGAGACAAAAGGGAAACATACCAACTGCATGTATATTAAAAAAAGTGAGTGCTTTCTACTTGGTCTTCAGTTGGCCAACTTGAAAACAAGCTAAATAAACAATATTTGCCTTCTCTAACTCCTGTTCTTTCATCCTGCAGGTAGACACCAAATAGACCTGAGAAAAATGATGAGGTTGTGACACAGACTGATGCATAAAGGATTTGGAATGTCCCTTGTCTTCCCAAATATCTCCCAGTGCCACCTGGTTTTGCTTTGCACTCCTTGCTTCAGTGAGGTTTATGATCTCCAAGAACCATAAACCTTCTCAAAATCTGCTGACAACTTTTATTTGGGACCATCACACCTACTGAGCAAGATGTGTTTGCAGAAAAGCACAGTGTGTGTCTGGTCCCTGGACATTTTGTCTGCATGGCAGTAGGATAAATTTTTAAGTAATACTGTTCCTTTTAAAAGTACTTTTATTCAGTTCTTCAAGGAATAATATCTTAGAGTAATAAAGTTAAAGGTCTCAGTCAGGCATGCACTATAAAGCAATGTACAAACTAGCTCAAGTTCAGACAATTGTGACTAGGCAACAGATAAGCAGAAGGACAGAATGTAGGTAGAGACATAGGCACTAAAAACAGAAGTCTGCCTTCATAAATTCATGTCAAAGTAGTCATATTTAGTAATGCATGTGAATAACAACAGAACACTTGCTGTTAAAGAAGGAACCAAAAGAGCTGGTAATTTCCATTTCTTCTCCAGATGAAGAAGAATTAAGGAGAAGGGTTAAACATTTTTTTTAAAAAGCCAATTTAAAAAGTGAGTAGCCAAAGCTACTGGTAGTAGGAAGAAGGTGAGGGCTGACAGTAAAAAGGCAAATTTTTTATTTTTTTTTTAGTAAACAGAAAATCCTTTTAACTTTTTTTTTTTATTTCTGCTCTCCCATGAATATTTATAACTGTGAAAGATAAACTGACAAACTACAAGGAAATACTAAAATTAACTGCCTTTTTCACCACCCTGTTTCAGTCATTGTCATGTAAGATTTTAGCTGTAACAATGTCTAATATTTTCCCACAGATTTATGAGTTTTTCAACTTGACTAAGCTCACTGAACATTGGAATTCTGCGAGCAGATCTCTGACGTTATTAAATTTGGCCATTACATATGTGCATCTAAACAAGGACAATATGAACCTGTATTAAATTTGGGTTGAGTCATGCATAATTCCTCAGAACTTCTTATGGAAATGCTGTACCGTTTTCTCTTCTCTTTGCCTAAACAAGGCACTGCAGCACCTGTGTTTCTTTAGAATAAATCAGAAAATCAGAAAAACTCCAACTGTGATACCCGTGAATGAAAAAATTAATGCTACCTCTGGAATTGAATTGTGTACAAGTTATGAAACTTAGCTTTTCTAATATGCTCTGTCTCTGTTCAAGGGTGCTTAAAGAAAATGCTTTATATGGTAGCATGGCATTCTGCAAATATTACACAGATCCTTTTGACATTTGTTTTGAGGAGTGAGGTGGAATTAAGTAGCATTTAGGTAATGCCACAAAGTCTGGGAAACATAAGGATTTAGGTTTCTCAAACTAATTGGAGGTCTCCATTGTGAGGTGAGACCTACCTTAAGTGTTAACTTTATTAAACTAATTGAAAGATAATTAATATATACATTTAGTTTAGTAGAAGAGACACACAGGCTGACCTGTATTATTCTACATGTGGTCCAGTTACCTAATTGTTCTTTGTTCAGGTTAAACCTTATCCCCTGTTGGTTCTAAAACCTAATATCCACCACAGTACTTCTTGTAGAAGTCTGAACTCTTCTTTAGTTTGAAGGCAACAGGTCCGTGATATGTTGCACAGGACTTTGGGGAATCATTTTTTTATTGAAAATGAGAATGACACTATGGAGAAAGCAACTGAACTATTTAGATTGGAATGATGCATGGACTAGTACCAGTGCTGCTCTCATGGTGTGGGATGCAGGTGCTCTGTTTTTCATGTGAGGTTGGGGCACTGGCAGCAAAATGTTGGGATAAATACCAATTATTTTCTGGAGCACCTTTTTCTGTTTGCTTTGGGCCAGTCATTGTAACTGTGACCTGTGTGTAGTTGCATGAAGTCTCTCTGGAAGCCATTTCAGGTTCCTCAGGGACCATCCTGAACCTGGATGAGGCAGCCTTTTGATTGAAAAGCTTTCAATCAAAAAGTTCAGAAACCACGAGATAGTATCAGTGCTGTTTGATAAAGTACTGCTATGATGCATGTAACCACTACAGACAAAACCATACAGAAAATTCTTGTGCTTTATGTTCAGAAAGGATAAAACCCAAAATCATTGGAGAAGCAAACTGAGCCATTCAGGGAATTGCACAGAAATGAGAAGGGTAAACTGGCTTAAACAGAAGGTTTAAAGTCTCTAATGACAGCCTAATGTAATGCCAGTAGTGATAAAATAAATATGTTTTAAGTGGGATTTTTAATCTTATTTAGCATTTTTTTCCAGAAGAAAGAGCAAAGAACAGGAAAACCCACTGATTGTTTCTAATTGAAATAATCTTCACATTCATTTCTGAGGCCTTGCTTTGCAAACCCAACATACTGTTTATGCAGAACATTAATTCAAGTGGTTTAATCATTAGCAAGCTCCAATCAAATTATTCTCTTTAATTTTTATTACACAGAAAATATTGTTTGATATATTTTATGTTTGCTTTTTATTTCTCTCATGATTTTTGCCCTTCCTGTTTGAATGGAAATGAGTGCTTTGAAAGAAAAGCTAGAATTCTGCATCACATTTATAATGATTGCATTTATTATATCTTTATCACTGTAGTTCTGTCAATGTCAGGTTTCCAGTTAGAAGCAACAGATTTACTAAATGTTTTGATTGTTTGTAGTCACTCTGTGACTGGGTTTTCTGGATGTCTAACCAGCTATCAATGCTCAGTGTGTCCCAGCAGATAAAGTGACAGGGTTATGCTTGCAGCACCAGTTCAGTGGTGGCAGTGTTCTGTCAGAAAGGTCTCCGCTGCCTACTTGTACTGCTGGGCACCCATGAATATCTGTGCATGTCCTTCAGATTTTCAATTTACCAGGTCCCCCTTCTTACCATGTAATTTATATTCATGTGTTGGGAGAGGAAAATGAGCTTTTCAGGTTTTTCAATTCAGAGTTGGTGTCTTAGCTGTAGATGAACTTGTGCAAGCAAAGAAATTATGCACTTGACACCTGCTAGTTGTGCTGAAACAAAAAGTAATTAAGGGAAAAATTTCAAATTAAAAATAGAAGATTGTAAATAACAGCTTTTCTCCTTTTTAAACACTGAGATAATTTAGTATTCTAAAGGATTATAAGATACAGTGATATCTTTGAAACTATATTGAACACACAGATTCTGAATTTCTCATAATAATTTATGTTTTTTAACCACTGTTACTTGATTTATTAATTTCTACATGATCCAGCAGCATATTTTAACTTTTAAAGCACATTGGTGCTATTTTAGTAGAGGGCTATGAATTTAAACTTGAGTAGTTTGTCAGAATTACCTATTTATTTGTTAACAGCTGTAATTTAAAGAGAGTTGATATTTTTCTATGAGTGTTTTTAGGTTAGACATTTTTGTTTATTCTGACATGGAGGTGATTTGTGGAGTGACTATTGTGCTTTGGGCATTTTTCAGTTTATGGGCTGTGAAATGTTTGTTTTGTGACTTAAAGCAGCATTATGATTTCTGTAAGCATTTCATCGTCATGGATATACTGTAATCAAATTCATATTTTGAACTCTATGAAGTGATTACAGAAAGAAAATATGATATTATTGCAATGGAAGCGTATCTGTTTCTGATGGATGTCTTACTCGAATGTATCTGTTTCATTTTTGGGATGACGTGATTCATTGAGCACACCTTTACATACACATTGAGCATGCAGATTGTGGTTTTTTATTTATTTACTTAAAAGCATCTTTCAGTTGGCTGTGTTACAATAGAAGTTGAAAAGAGATTACCTTCATGTGTTCTGCAGTTTTCTTGTTCCTTTGAAGTTTTTTTTCCATAGCTCTGATTGATGATCTGTGACCTGCTTTGTTAGGTGCTCCGAGTTGCTTTGAATGCATACTTAAGTTTAACAGTTGTGATCCTCAAGGTCTTCAAGCATTTGGTCTTGTGTTAATTTACCTGCAGGGGACTATTAAGTTGTCTTATTATCCTGAGGTCATTATTTCCTGTCTGAATGAAGTGAAACTCAATTAGCATTTTCAAGTGTTCCAAATGTTAATTTGGAGAAAAGGGAAAGGAAAAGGGAAAGGAAAATAAAAAATGGGAACAAAAGGATAGAAGGATTTGGCCTTTAAAATACAAAGCTGCAGATCCATTTCCAGTTACAGCGGTGCAAAGCTACCATTAAAAGTTTTATCTTCCAAGGTTGATTTAAGAGCACTTTCCTTCTGACTTCATCAGAGATGACAGCTTGTCAATAGATAAATGTCTGTTTTCAAAGGAGGCATCTCTGCTTCATATAGGAATGGTAGCCAGTGCTGTATTTTTGTTTGGTTTCAGGAGAGTCAGGAAAAATATTTGGAAGTCCTGCACACATATGGATGATGATGATGATGATGATGTGCATTTGCATTGTAACTTTAAGGTATTTTTTCTGGGGGTACTGTGTTTCCCTAGATCTGCATCCATACCTGCAATCTTGGTGCCTGACTTCTGTTTAACAAGTGTTGGGAGAGTTACACACACAGGAGATCCACAGTGCAAAGCGATGCCTTAAACCGAGGAACTCACATGCTGCAGTTCAGGCTGTATCTTGAATTCTGATCCTTTTCAAGTCCAATTATTTGCTTTGAACCATTGAATGATCCTCCTTCATCCTCTCCAGGAGTCTTATACAAATGTTGTTCCTTATAAACGCATAAGTGGTGCAATCTTGATTTTAGTCTAAGGATGTCCAAACTAATGGGGAATTGGCTTGTTTGGGTTTAGGGGCTTTGCTTTGTCCTCACTCCATTTTTTTGGCTATGAAATGAAGTGTTTCAAAATAGTGCCTTATTAAAGGTTGAGTACAAAGGAGTGAAGAATCATAACTCTGAAGGACACTGGTCAAGTTACTCACCCCCAGAAAATTCTGGGGTATGATGCTGAGTATCAAACAGGGTTTTTTGTGTTAACAGCATAAAACACAAAGATGTGGATGTTTTGAACACCTGACTCAGGCATAGGTACTCAGAAGTCCTACTATACTACTCAGAAGTTCCTCTATAGATGCCTGAACCCCTTAATGAGGAGCACAACCAAGAGGCTGGTGGCAAAGCAGGGGATGCCACTGATGTGACTTGAGGGACAGGGCACGGACAGGTGTGTGCCTGGAGGGAGGGTGATCAAACCCTGCCATGCCTCACTCCAAGTACATGTATCCTTTCCATGTTTTTCATCATTAGATCATATTGACAGATATAGGTCAATTGCTAGTTGTCTAGATTTGAAGCACCTAATTAAATTTTATTTTTAGCCAGGGAAACAAAACTGAGTTGATGGTACAGTCTGTTGTAGGATTTATTGTATCAATAGTTTCATCTTGGTCTGTTTTATTAGCTGCTGTATTCCTTGGCCTTGTCACCTTGCTGTTTCCATAGCTATTACACATCTACAGGGATTTACAAACACAGAAACAGTCTTCCACAACTGGATTCCTCTGTTAGTTATCCTGGTGTTTCAGGGTGTCTTGACCAGTAATATTTTAGCTAAGTCAAATATCGGAGCGAGAACTCTAAATAAAAATGAAATTAGTTGATCCAGAGTGAAGGTAGCAGCTGATTTTAGATTACAGTCCTGGTGGATTATCTGCAGAAGGCTGGTTCTGTTCCACAGTGCATGTGGAATTCTGTGTGGAATCATGTTCCTTGGAGAAAGAGCTAGGACCGTTGTTTTCCAGGCAGTGTGCTGTCATACCAATTTAGTCAGGTTAGAGTTTTAACAATACTCTTACTGAACACATATAAATACTTCGTGTGGGGTTTTTTTAAAGGCTGTTATTTATTCTATTTTTTAAGAAAGAAAAAAAAACTAGCTGAAGCTGTTTTCTGTGCAACAGGAGGAAGGTTAAAGGCCTTCATTTCTGGGTAGCTGCCTTCAAAGAGATTGGTCTCAAAATGTTGGATCTGATTTTCATTACTAACTCAGCTGTGTTCACCCTTTAAAGCAACAGAAAGTTTTCCATCAAGTGGGAGTGATTTAAGGCAATATTCGGCATCCTGATGTTTGAGAATCAGTTGATTGTATGTAATTAGGCAGACTCAGGAATGCATTAGCAACACTTCAGTGAACCTGCTTCTCTGTCATCAAAGCTGATGCATGAGTTTGAGGCAGACACACTTATCTGGAGAACTGAGTAACAAATGGGATATGTAACTTCGCTTCTGAAGGTTACTGATTTGAATCCAGCCTTAATAATGAATAATGTTATAAAGTTATCTTAATATCAAATGGGAAACTGTGAATGAGAGTGAAGTGTGTTAGATCCAGAGTGGAAAGGTATATTCCCTACCTACCTGGCAGGCACAGTCATTGCTGGAAGACTTACTTGTACTTTATTTTGTTTAAAATTTCAGTGTCAAGGTTGAAAATTATTCTAATATTAATTTCCTTGGGATAAGTCTAGTTACTTTATTTTCTTGTTTTGTAAACTCACGTGAAATCACTCAACAAATGTTTAATTTCTGTATTAGCATGTGTATGATGCTGGGCTGAGACCTTGAAAGGAAAAAAAAAGGGGCTATGTTTTCTCCAGAGACGTAGAAAAAAAGTGTGATGTGGAAATAGAACACAATGTTTCTGTGGACTGAGAGAACAGAGAAGGCTTTGGTGTTTCTTGAAGTAATGCCGCAGATATTGTTTTGTACCATCTTGCACCCTCTGCGTATTTACAGCCATGACCATTGAGCAAAGCAAAATCTGTGCAAAAGTCTCGCATTCTGGAAACGACTGTTTCACGGAATGCCTTGATCTGTGTGAATTCCCTGCCAGTTCTGACACATGCTGGTAGGTGAGGAATGCTGAGGAGATGTTAACCATGGAGATTTTAATGATGAATAAGCAGTGAGCATGCTAGGATACACAAAACAGGGGGTTGGGAGTAGTGTAAGTATCTAGCTACAGGACAAGAGAACTCATGTCTGGGAATATGAGTGCTTGAGACTTGCAGAGAATGCTCAGAAAATCTGAGCAAGAGAGGATGAAACAGGAGGGGGTTTTCCCATGGCAGGGTCATGTAAAAGGGGTAAGGAGGAGAGTGTTGTCCTGGCCAGCAGGTGGGAGCAATCTCCACCATGTCTTGGAGATACAGAAGGAGCTCACATCTCCCAAGAGGCCAGGGAAATGTTTCAGCTTCCTGCATCAGGTCTGTGTGTACAATGAACTTTGTCAGACACTACAGGTGTTATACTTTCAGTCAAGAGAGGCAAAGATGTTCACATTCAAGAAGGAAAATGTGTTCATCAGAATTATTGGGTAGAGGGGAAGGGAGGGCAGGAAAAATCCTGAGAAAAAGGTATGGGTTCGTTTTTTGCCAAATAATCATAGGATGGGATCCTGCTCCCAGGAAATACACCAGAGGAGCCAGCAAAAGAGCAAGTCCTAGAGCTTATCCAGACCAGGGAGATCTTTTGGAGCAATTGGTGCATGTATTCATGAATTCATTCAGAGGAAATGCCTCTGTCAAGGCTGTATACATGACTGTGTCTTCTGATGACTATATCTCTGCATGCTGGAAATGACATATCTGTTCTTGTTCTGCTTTGGTTGGTCCCTCCAGTTGGTTTTGAGGTTATTTTATGAAGGGAACATTGAGAGTAAATGGAAAGTAACTCTTGAACTTCTTTTACAGTAGGAGCTGTTTCATGTGTGTCACAGTAGAGTCATTGAAAAGGGGGAAAAGATGTAGTGCAAATACTAAAATGGAAGTAAACACCTTAAAAAGAGAATTAATGAAAGACTGTACGTAGTACCTGACCATACAGTGCTGTTTCCTTTCTCTATTATTTTCAGGTCAGTTCAGTACGTGTTCATTTTTGTTTTGCTCCTTCATTGTATACTGAACACCTCACTGAATTCACGTGGATCTATGAATGGACATTTAACCTTTTGACTGGCAGGAGGCCAACTGCTGAACCCCTTTTTGAGAACATAGTCACGAGACAGTAGGCTGGCTTTAAGATACCATTTAAGATATGAAAGGCATCTAAGATAGGTTCCAAGTTTACCTGCTACTTGCATTTTGCCTTACTAATGACTAGTGCTCCCTAAATCAGTTCTCATTGTACTCTTGTGTGTCACCATAAACCATACTTCAATCTAGCAACTCTAGTTAAAGTCCCAGTTACAAAGAAGACTGAAGCATTGGTGAAATGAGAAAAGGGTCTGGCTGGAATACTATTGAATCCATACAGAATATCCTTCATCTGCAATAGAAAGCAAAGGTTTATTCCTAAACACAAGAACTGACCCGTTCTTCAACTGTGCTGTCATCAACTGCTCAATGAATATGATTTCATTTAGTCCATGAATATAGATGGCTAATTCCTCAGGGGCAACTGACTCTATTAATCCAGAGCATATGTACAACCACCACTACCAGAAGAACTCTGCTCAGTTTCTGCTGGTTTGACTTTATTCTCTGGAGGGAAATGGCAACCTCAAAAGGGAAGGATGCTCACAATAGGGTTCCTAAGGTTTCAGTAGTTTTGCTTTAGTAAATGCAGACTTTTAAAGAGAGTGGTAATCAATTTATGAACTTAGGCAGTTTATTTGAGACCTTCCACATCTTTTAATTTTGAGGCAGCTGGTGAGAGAGTTTTTGCTCTGACTTCATTATGGAAATTATGATACAGTGGGATGATTATCATGCTCTAAGTTAGACATTGTGCATAAGTGCATAACTGCATCCTGGGCTGACTGGCAACAGGAGCAGTTGGGAAACTGACCTTGAGAAGATAACCTCAAAATTGGCAGAAATTTATTTCTTTTGTCTGCATGATAAAGTGTGGAACAGGAAAAAAAGATATGTAATTCACACTATATAGAAAGTAGGACTTCAACTATAACAACAAAATGCAGCATTATAAAATGTGAAAACAGTGAATCATGAAAGGAAAGAGTCATTAGAGCATAAGCATTGCAAGACTCTTATCTAGTGTGGCAAAGATCGAAGTCTTCTAAGTTTTTTGGCTCCCCAAAATATTACACTTTTAGCAATTGTAGACAAAGCTTCTTCATATGTATAAAAAACTTAAAAATTTAGGAAACAATGAGTGAGAAAGCTAAGGGAAGAACTACAGTTTCAGTAGGAGTAGGAGGAATTTCCCTTATGTGGCTCTTGAAAACCTTTAGTGGTTTTTCTCTCAAATGACAAGAGGTTCAGCTTCCCAAAGCATTGATGAATGGACTCCATTGTAAATCTCAGCTTGTACAGAGAAACTATAGCTAGCAAGTCTTCTATTTAATAAAAACACACTCTAGATTTTAGCTGCCTGAGTATCTTATCATTTGCAATTAGTGGGGCCTTCTAGTTTAATTTTCGACAGCATAGTTACAAGAGATTTACATATTTCCTCCAGATGTTCTTGGCTGCAGCAGAGGTCCCAGTCAGCTTAAGAAATGTGTTGCCTATTGACTGATGAAAACTGAAAAAGAAACTTTTCAAGTAATCTCTTCAATTCCTCTCTTTATGCAACATTACTTCCCAGCAAATATTCCTAAGTAGTTTAAATTATGTAATAGGAGGTGTTTTCATCAGCTCTGATTGCATTCCATATTGCTCATCCCATCTTCACCCCTATGTATCTTTTGGGAGGATTACTTTATGCTAGGCACAGCTTCATCTCCTTGGCTGGGCATCTCCACTAGAAATGTGGTACAAAGCCTCCTGAGGGGAAGCTGTCTTTTAAGGCCCGCTGGGGATGGCCACCAGGCCCAATGCAGGGCTGGTGCCAGTGGGGGCACCTTGAGCTTACTGCGAGTGTGACGAACCCTGCAGGACACCTTTGTGTGGGTGGTGCTCACAGAAGGCACACACACGAGGGGAAGGGGCAGCCCTTTGTGGTGGTGGTGGTGGTGATCTACCAGACATGGGTTTGGCTGCAAGGCTTCACCGTGTTTGCTCAGTCTGTGCAAACTGGCAGCCTTGCTGTGCCTTTGCTACACAGCTGTCTTGCATATTAAGGTGTTCCAGATTAATCTTAGTTTGTTGTTCTCTGCCTGTCTCTACTTTCGTTCCCAGTTTTGTGGTCTCTTGTCTCTTTTGGTATACCAGTCATGCATATTTGTCATAGATGTTTATCTCTTGTGTTCTGCCTAGGTAGTGTTTTCTGCACATTCTTTGCAGTCTTCTTCATCTAGCTGCTTCCTACTCCCCATTTAATATGTCAGTTTAAAGCTTAGTGTATTGTTTATTGTTTTTAAACTGTTAATGAGGATGTTACAGAAATCCAAGACATCACTACCATTCTGAACTTTTCTTTACTTATCCTTGTTTCATACTGTTTTCACTTATTATCTGTCAGCAATCTTAATTTGTATTCTTTTAAGAGAGTTTTCACTGTATGTACGTTTGTTTTTCAGATGGAGTACTGTGTGGTATGACGTTATGCTCTGTATTCTGAAAATACTGCTTCTGTTTTATTCCTTTACTGATTCTTCAACTAAAATATAAAATCAAAATCAAGGTGGTTCTTTTTGAGCCAAGTTTTAATATCTCTTTAATAATAACTAGTATTTTTTCTCTAACTTTTGCATAAATAAAGAGTTTAATTTTCAGTGGCGTGGCCAAGGAAAGCAGGTAGATTCTTAAGATACAAAATCTATATCGTTTTGCTCATAACTCTGAAATAGGTTGAAGTCAGCCTATTAAAATCCAATTAAGTGCATTATAATCTGAGATAAATGCTGACATCTTGAAAATTATTTGGATCTCTTACAGCATGTATTTATTCACTTTTGTAGTTTTAGTCCTATTTATTTCTCCAAGTATGGAAAACCCCAAATACTGTTTGACCTCTGAGGACAGGCTGTTTGGCAGTGCTAAAGGGTTGCTCACTAATTTAATGTTTAACTGGGAAAAGAGGCTATTTTGTATTTGTGTGTGATAATTATGGGTTTAATAATATAGAGAGATGGTCATTGCAAATGCAGCCTTTCTTCTTCTCCATGTGAAGGTAGCACAAAGGAGCAGGGTGTGGCTGGCACCTGGGAGATACTGTATTTCTGTCCTCTTTGGAGGACAGAAATTGAGTTCAGTAGAAATTGAACAACTTATTGCATTTCCTATTAAACTTTGGAGTGGTTTTAGTTCTGTAGGTGTGAAACCTAACAAAGAAAACCACTGAAGGAGATGCCTTAGTGGAAGAGTTTGTGTGTTGCTCCTTCTCTGCCAGGAAAGTTTTTTAATGAAGTAGGGATACCTGTGTGGGATATTTCTTAAATGCTTAAAAATGCTTTAAAAGCTGTTTGTTGCACAGATCTATCTGTGTTTTTGACAAAGTAGATTTGGACGTGCCTGAGGTGAGAGGGTGTCCTGGTTTGAAGGACAGGTGTGTCTGCTAAGGAAGGCAGGGGACCTCCCTTGGAATGAAAAAAAAAAAAAAGAAGTTTTACTTTCACAAACCCCCTTGAGCAGTGGATCTCGGTGTCCTGGCGAGGCTCTCAGGAAAGGAAGGCAGCAGGCTGGGACGGCACGGTGTCTCGGTAGGCAGGGGGTGCAGAGGCTGTAGCGCCGTGAAACCCAGAGCAGCTCCGGAGCAGCGCCAGGGACGGGGCAGTGGCAGCCCTGCCTCCAGCAGAGCAGGGAGAGGCAAACTCAGGGATCCCGGGCACCCACACAGATGGTGACAGGTCCTGGTTCCGGACAGAGACTCCTTCCACAGCAGAAGAAAACAGCTCTCCCGGCGAGGTCCAGCAGCAGCCGCAGCCCCTCCAACCGTTCTCCCCGGCGGCTCAGAGCAAGAGTCCCGTCCCCTCCTCCAGCCAAACCTTTTGCCCGCCCCAAACTCCAAGGTACCCCCACCCTGCTGGGCGAAAAAACCTCTCCCAGCTTCACAATACCTGTTTCCCTCAGTTCAATCACTTCTTTTGTTCCCCTTAAGTACCCGGCCATTATGGTCCCTTAGCAACTGAGGGGGGGAAAAAATTCCACAGGTGAAGAGAAACAAAAAAAAGAGGAACACCCAAACCCCAACAGAGGGCATGTCAGCTGTCACTGACTGCAGCTCGGAAAGTGTTTTCCAGTAAAGGAGGGATCCATGCTGCAAGCAAGAGTCTAAGAGCTTTGTTGCTTGGGAGCAGAATTTTATGTGGAAGGAAAGTTTGTGCCCTGTGGAAGTCTTGGGGGATTAAAGACACTCTGGAAGTAAACAATCTAGATCCACATTTCTGTAACATTCCCCATGTGGGAAAGGGAATGGCAGCTGTAGTTGCATTACACTGTTCCCAGTGTAATCACTATCTCATCAGTGCATTGAGCATTCAAGTGCCTTAGCAATGTCTTCCTCTACCAACACATATTAGACTGGGAGACAGATGTTTATGTCATGTCATTTTATTCCTCATCAATCAGCAGTTTCCCAACCGTCTTATTTTTAACTTGATTATTTACTAATGAGCAATAAAACCCACTGTGCCTACAGCAATGTTTGCACAGTGGGTCGTGAAATAGCAACACACACACACACTTAGTTTTATTTCTTTTCATGTTTACCACAAATCAAATCATTTCCTAATGTCTATGTCCTTGTTTAAACCTAAATCACATCAGGGTATTTGAGTCCTTTCAGTTGTTTCCTTTTAGTTACGGTCACAACATTTTGCCCACTGAAGTCTTAGCAGCTTGTAGCAGACTTGGAGACCAAGCCAAGTAAGTTCCCTAAAGGCTATATGCCAGGATGCTGGAAATTAATTTCTTATTTTTTCTGGCTTCCTTAACCTGCATTAATTCTGATTTGTTATGAAGTCGATCAAAGCTAATAGGAAGTGAAGCTTCTTTCAGCTGAAGTAAGTAAAGGGGTTGAGGTGGAGGGGTCCAAAGATGCCACGAGGCAGGATGGCTATTAAATTTTAGAGTGACATATTCAAAGCTCTGTAGTCTTGGAACACACTGCCTCATTATCTGTTTGTTTAGCCCCACCCCTACAGAAAGCCAAAAAAGGCTGTGGTTTTGTACCCAGTAAGCAAGTTCACAGCAATGACAAAGCCAGAGTTGAATAAAGGACATGCCCGGCATGTACGAATGGCCTTAGGAGGAGTGGGGAGTTCCATTAATGTTAACAATCATTGAGAGGGGGATTATAAAGCTGCTGTTCATCAAATCTATTGAAGAAGAAACAAATAAAACTGTTAGGTGAGAAGGAAATCAAAGCATATGGAATAACAATGTAATTTTCTTGAAAACTGATGTAGCTATCAGGAAAACAGAGAACATATATGTATTGGAAGGGAGTGAAGACTGAGAAGCCAGAAACTATAATCACAAAAATTTAACTCTAGAATAAACTAATCATGGCATGATAGCAAATTAAAAATAAAGTGCTGTACAAATGGAATTGTCTCTTCCTCTGCTGAAGTTCGGGTGTTTCAAAGTTATGACACCTGAATTACACCACCCAGAGTGTGCTAAGACTTAATTACCCAGAGTATGCTATGCTGCTTGTGTCAGTCTCACTCTCCCATGTTCCTTTTCCTGGAGGGAAATTAAGGCTCACAGTGGATTTGTTTTCTTTAATAATGCAGTTGGCTGCAGCTGAGGGCAGTGTCAGAAATGCATGCTTTTCCCCTGGTGCTGGGAGTTGTATTAATCTGTTGATCTTCCTGGAGTTTATTTCACAGCCTCTGACTTGCTTCTGAGGGAAATCCAGTGGCTTGCATCACTTAGCTGTACCTTGGCTGCATTGCTTGTCAAAACTGAGATACTTGACTGACTGCTGTAATTCAGTAAATGTTGAAGTTAAATAATGTCTGCCATGACAAGATGGGTGATAATGGTTTCGGAGTAAATTAGTTGAAACTAACTGTAGAAAACAGTAGAGAGAGTACTAGCTGATTGTTGTTTTCAGTGCAAGTGACTGCTCGTCTCCTCCTTTGTTGACTTTATCAAAGTTAAGGGCCGTCTGCACAGAATTTTGCGCCATTGCAGCTAAATATTTTTGGTTTGTTGGGGCTTTTTTCCCCCCCAGTGTTATTTAAATGAATAAATATCTGGCATATAGACTGGCCTTTATTTAGCATATTGCATATTCTTTTCCTTCAGCCAGGGAGCGAACTGCCTCTGCAGGAGATATTCTGTGTGCCCAAGGTGTGGTCCTCTCTGGGAAAGTCGGAGAGTAGGTTTTTAGAGAAGAGTTACACCCGCCATCCTTCAGGGACTCATTACTCCTAATCTGTATAGTTCCATATCTGAAAGATGGGAGAAGGGACAAAGCATCCTGCTTACCAGAGCTCCCATGATTCATGTGGGATTAGCCTGAATTTATGTAAAGAGGTTCCATTTCCTGCTTTGAGCAAGGGCTGAAGGGGCAGATTGAGGCCAGCAGATAGATAGCTGGGACCTAGGTGGGTTAGCTCAGAGTAATGCACAGCAAGGCAAGGGTGTAAACAATACTTGATCAACGTGATGCTGGATACTAGAAAGGAGTCTATTGTAGGAGGATGAATCTGAACCATAAGGATGTACCTGAACAAGGAGAGTATGAAAATTCTTCCTTCTCTTTTTTTATGAAAAGATACATAAATCCCCAAGAAGAAAATAGCCACTTTTTCATTCTGTTTATGAAAGGTTTCATTTC
>VZTR01008429.1:726821-806128 GCA_013400775.1 Chaetops frenatus | reverse complement strand
GAGAAGCAATCCATGGTATGTGTAATAACACGGTACCTAATGTCCTCTTTGTGTAAGTACATGAATTCATTAGTCAGGTCTTCCTACCTTTTGTCTTCCACACAGTGGGAGACTGGCCAGACTCTTTCACTGCATATTAAATTCTTTGGTGTAGCAATTTGACCCTTGCAAACTCTAAATGAATATCCATTTGCCTAAAGATCAATCTCCTTTCTGCATGTACAATCTCTCAATTGGTCTTATAAAATAAGGCAATTTCAGCAGAAAGGATGTGGTGAGCTGCCCTAGAAGGACAGAGAGGAAGAGGAAGAGGATGGAGAAAATTTAGGTTATGTCTTCACTCTGAATTAGAGAGGGAAAGGACTTTTTTGCAAGGGTGGCCTTAACCACTGTGATTTGGAATTGCTGCATGACTTTTTCTCAATCTTTCCTGCTAGAACTGTGGTTTGCAGTAAGAACTATGAAACATCATTCATGTGGAGTACTGAAAAAACATCTTCTTACGCACTGTAATCTAAGGACGGATTTCTGTACTGATACAGCTCCTTCAGTTGTGGGTATGTGTGAACCAGTATGTCTTTCCAGTATGATTGCTAATTTCTAGGAAAATGTCTGACACAATTTTGTTTTCATCCTTCTAAGAGAAATTGCCAGATGTATATAGAATAACATCTGTACACACTGAATTTATTATCCTCATTTTATTGCTTTATGTTTATGCAAACTTTATGTTTAGTCAAACCAAAGCTGGTTCAGTTCAGCTTTCTGAAACTCTAAACTGGAGTCCCTGATACAAACTTTTTGTTAGTTTGCATGCTTTTGCCAAG
Organism: Chaetops frenatus; assembly: GCA_013400775.1. Lineage (NCBI taxonomy): Eukaryota > Metazoa > Chordata > Aves > Passeriformes > Picathartidae > Chaetops > Chaetops frenatus. The sequence continues at coordinate 805,301 of VZTR01008429.1, read as the reverse complement.
TTCTGCTGAAGATTGCAGCCTTCATGACCCAAGCCATCAAGTCTTCTGAAACTGGTACTAAAACTCAGACAGATTTCACAAGTTCAGCTTCATCCCTCCCTCCCTCCCTCCCTCCTCTCATTTTTTCTTTCTTCTCCTTCTCTCATTTTCTGTCTTTCTTCTCTTTCTCTGTCTTCTCTTTCACTCTACTCCATATTCAAAATCCACGTCTGTGTGTTTATACTAGAAGATAAGGGACCAACTTATACCAATTTCCATGCCAAATGTAAAATTTACTAATAAAACTTCTAATGTTTTTTGTGGACTCTTTGACTTTTGTCATTCCTTTTCCACCACAGGCATCTATGAATCTTGGATACTCCCTTCTGCTTCAGGCTGGGACACCACACACTGCCATGTATCTCTTGGCTAGGCAGAACTAAAAGGAGGGAAAAACCGAGGTGTTACACACTGAGGAGAGCAGGTGTTCCTAGAATTACATGCTGGGACAAGAGCTATTGTGTGATACATAGAGAACTTTTAAAAATCAGTTTGCTTTCCTCTTGGCATTTCACTTGTTGTCATAAACTCTTGTGTCAAGTCATGGAGTTCTGCTAAGCAGATGGTGCTTTTCATCTCAGTGGTGTCTGCTTATTGCTCGTGGAGGTAGTGATTTTTCTATACAGTTAGTTAAAGTGTGACTTGAGGTTCTTTGGCAGTCCGAGTTGTTAGAGAGTCTTAAAAATATGTCATGGTTACTTATTGCTCATTTTAGTTTACACAAGCTTAGCAGTAGGTGTGCTTCTAAAAATACAAGAAAACACAGATATCTGAGTGCACCTGAGGAGGTTTTCAACAAGCTTAGTCTCTGTTCAGGGGAAGGAATTGGTATTTTGTGCCAGCTGCAGGTTATAGTAGGAAAACTTTTCAACAGTAGGAATAATGAAGACAGAGATGGATGTAGCTTGTACAGCTCTTTAGGAATTGGTTGGACAAATATCTTGTCAGGAATAGTTTAAGTATGGGAGGTGCAATGAATGACTGAGTGAGGTATCTCCACCAGAACTCACATCCGATTCCTAACCTAACAGGTTTTATAATCAGCCCTTCAGGATGGCACACAGGTGGATGGTGCTGGCCTGATTCTTGAGACTTACAGTTGTGGAATTTGCCCCTCTTGGCAGTGGTTGAAGAAATACATGCGTGTTTTTACTCCAGTGTTTAAGCTTCCCAGGGAACTCCTAGGACATGTATCTTACAGAGATATGCTTTGGTTTGGGGGTGTCTTTTTAGGTTGAGTTTGTTTTGTTTTGTTTTTATTTCCCAGTTGGCTCCTTCTTTCTGCCAGCCTCACATCTTTACTAGTTTTGCTAGTTTTCAGGCTACTTGAAGATTCCAACTCTGCTTCAGCAAAAGCAGATCGATCATTCCTCTGGGTGGTTTGCCTTGGGGATCAAGTTTGAGAATTCACATGTGTTGGATTGAAAATCTGGGATGCTATTGACAGCCACTGAAATGGCAGACCAATGGCTGGGATGCTGCCTTAGTTATTTCTGCGTCACTGGAAGGTTTCTAAGAGATTGCCCTAAAGTAGCACCACTAAGCTGTATTATCTCTCAAAGGTATTTTATTAACTTGGACTGTATGTGGAACTTCCTTTAAAAGTTCCTAAACGAGAGCTTTCTAAGCAGCCATTGCACTCCTCCTGCTACTTTTTAACACTTAGTGAATGAGATGAGCTATTAATAATTTGTACTCTACTTTTCTTACCATAAATAAATGAAAGCTCTCCATCACATGCTAAATACTGTGAAACACTGCGATCAAAGGAATAATGAGCATGTTAGCCTCAAACTTGCCTGACATTCATTTCAATTCTGCTACTCTGATAGCACACTTTAAATTATCCCTCCATCTTTCAAGCCTGCAGGTAGTTTATTTGACACACGCATTCCCCTTTCTTTTTTGGTGCGCTTTTTAATTTTTATTACCATTGTCTCAACTGTTTGAATAGAATGTCACTCATTTGTATCATTATTGGAAACAGTAACTTTGTATCTGTCACACACTTCCCACACTAGCAGTGAAGTTTGAACACTTAAAGGATGGTTAAAGGAATAGTAACAACATATGGGTCTGTTGAAGCTCCTCATCAGGACACAAATATAGTGCCTCTACATAAAATCACTGCAGTGAGGGGTTTTCAGCCTGCCTCTTTCTTTCTGTCCGGTTCTTCAAAGGAGAAGGTGCTGGTGGTGTCCCAGTGTGATTAGTGAATACTGAATATGACTATATTGTGAGTGTGGATGATACTTCATCTTACTCTCTATATAAATAGATCATCTTGATGTACCTTTTCAAGACAGCCAGTTCTGTGGTGATTTTATTTGATTTGTGCTTCTTCAGAAAGGATAATTATGACAAATGTTTCCATCACCTATTGCTAGTGCTTTGGGAAAGGAAGAAACCTGTGATTGCAATTAGCTCCTGTAGACAGCAGGAGAACTTAAACTAAAACTGTGTGTGCTTTGGTGTTAACTGTTCCTTTGGCAGAAATCAGTACTTGCTGTAGTCTGACTGTTTGTGGGCTCAGCATTTGGGCCAAGTGAACACAGTATCTCAATACTGAGTAATGGCACTACAAAAGTCACAGAAGTTCGAACCATGAAGCTTCCCTGCTCCATTAGTCTCTAGGCTTCAGTTTGAATGAAATTCTGACTTTGCAGTTTCTATCAATTCTGTCTTGGATATTTCTGACATGATCCCTCTCAGACAAACTCTTTGCCTAACTTCTTTCAGTCCCGTTGACCCACTCACTTATGATGCATCTTCTTCCTTTTTCAGCAGAGATTCTTCCAGCAGCGAAATACAAAATTTTGGATCCCAAATCCTTTTGGGGGGGTTGTAGCAACAAGCCTGTCAAGGAGCTCTTCCAGTCATGAGGCTTTTACTGGCTATAGAGCCTGGAGCAGGTCCCTCATTACTGTTTGTAGCATTTGAGTCAGGGAACCCTATTGATTCACTTGAATTAAGCTTGGCTATGTAGTTGGTTGAATTTTTAGTACTCTTAGTTACATGCAGTAGTAGCAACACCTCACTGGTAATCTACTCTCTGAATATTTCCAGTACCCCCAACTAGACTATTTGTAATGTGCAGTCTGATTTGGACCTCACAGAGTGTATTAGGATATGGTGTTAAGGCACATGGCTGGTGAACATATTGAGTAGTACTCTAAAGTACTCTAGTACACAGCCCTTGTAGCTGTTTTGGAAGAAAGGGCTTTAAATGGACTTTACCTGGGCAAGTCTCTTGAAACCACTATGTGACTTTTGTCCCAGCAGTGACTTGCTGTCACTTTCTTCCTTAAGAATACAGACCTACAATAAAGCAACCTGCAACAGGATCACCAGAGTGGTTAACCTCCAGCATCCAGTTGATACATCTAAAGTCTGGCTTCCTTTTCAAAATGACTTACATTAGCCTGCTTTCTTGATAGTCAGGGTATAGGGTTAGTGGCTTGTAATAATCTTTACATAGAAAATATTAACATAAGGTAATTCTCATTCACTTTCTGGTTAATAATTGGGGATTCAGATCAGTATCCCATAGAGATGACCTATATCTATCATAGTTGAAAATTTTCCATGTGCAGAAGTTGTAACTCAGTCTCTATTCCTAAGTTTGAAGATCTTTTTACCTCCCTTCTGATGGCTGACACTTGACTGTCTTTGCCCATTATGGCTGGCTTTTGTTCTTCCTCTGTTGCAAGACTGATTAGCACTGCAAATTAGTCTGGTTTTCCAAAAGGAAAAATTACATGGGTAATTTTTCACTTGCCATGCGTAAAGCATCACTGAATTCCTTCAAGTTCTATGTTATACCAAATACATAGATAATTGAGATTACAGTATGCATACATATCAGTTTAACTGTACCTCATGTGTCAATTTTACCAAGCCCCTGACCAGTTTGTGGCTGTTTTAAGTGTCTGTAATGCCGTGTAACTCTTCACAGGGACCAGCTGCATGTGAAGATGCATGTGTTTGAGTCTTCACTAAATACTCTTCAATATCAGTGCCATGCATATGCATAGCCTCTTTTTTCCTTGAACTCCTGCAATAATCCTGGCTTCTAGAGATGATTTTTATGTACTTTGACCAGGTCTCCTAGGTGCAGATTGCTGTTTTTCACTTTACACCTTTGTAGTTCATTACTATACTTAATCAAGGATTTGCAACTAATTTCTAGATAAAAAGCATAAGATTTCCAAAGAGCAGGATTTACATCTTCTTGTATCAGGTCAAGAAGGAATGTTAGTAGCAAAGACTCAGTAAGGTTGTCCTACTCTTACAATTGCTTTTAACACAAACTTTGAATGTCCAAAGCTTGCCTCTTCTATGAATCACCCAGATCTACATTTTTACGCATTAAAAAACTGTAAAGAAGCTTGCAACACATTTATCATGATTAGTTCTCTGAAAATGCCAATGCAATTCCACAGTGATTGGCATGGAAATACTCTGTAACAACACTGAACTTGTATTGTGCAGGGCTGAACACTGAAGCCTTCGTATGGAATGATAAATTAAAAGAAACCTCATCCTTTTGTTGGGAAAGACCATTTCAGATCCTCCAAATCAGATGACTTTTCACTTTGTGCCCAGTTCAGCTAATGTCTTACTGCCTCATATAATGTTGTACAGGTCTGCTCCTAAGACCTGCCTGTAGACACATGACAGGCACAGCTTTAAAGACTGACTCAGAATAAAAAGCAAGAAAATTTGTAGAATATATTTTCTCTTTGAGAGTGAACTTTTTGGAGCAGGGTCATGGCTACTTTAATTAGAGGCTGTGGCTGAGGCCCCTCTATTAACAGAGAATAGCAGAAGAGGAACTGGTAAGTAAGGGGGGAATTCTCCTGGCAGCATCCAAGGCCAAAAAGCCTTATTTAGTCCTGACAGCCCTTCAGTGCCTGGCTCCTGATAAAGACAAGGGTTCAGTTCTGTGATGGTGGAAAATGGCACATAGAACTGACTAGAAATAAGAACTCCAACTGATTTCAGTCTATTCTAAGTACTAATATCTTCCTAAGGCTACTTACTTCAGCTATATTGAAGCCACACACCTGGTGTCATAAAATATGTAACAAAAATCTAAGGGGGATGGCAAGTGGCCACGACTCTGCGAGCCAATCCCTTCCTGTGAATGTGTTGCTTTACATGAAAAAAAAAAAAAAAGCCATCTTCCTTGAGGATTTTTCCTTCAAAAAATATTGTCAAAATTCCTCACTGAGCTAAAAATTAGTCTGAGCACTATAAGAAGTTCTTCTACTCACTGCAGGAGGTACCCACATCCAAAGGCATGCAGCAGCCAGAAGGGGAAGTAGCGTCTTTCTTTATTAATGCTTCCCTCTCTTTTGAGTTTGGGGGAAAGGTATGGAGAGAGCCAAGACAGTGATAAGGTGCTTTATAGGAAGCAATGGATAATTATTCCTGTCCATCTTCTCCCTCAGTCATTTTCCCTGGAGCACTGGGGAGTTTTGGTTCAGGTTTGGTCCTTGAGCTGTTCCTGACACAGCGTGACTGCATTCCCCTTCTACAATCAGTAAACAGTGTGCTCTCACTCTCTGCTGTTTCGTACACTAGCAAGAAAAAAATTCAAGCTGGATGACCTGCCAAGGTAACCTTATAAATTTCAGTGACTTTAAAAATTTCATCAACCTTAACCATATGTGCTGAATGCCCCCAACAGCTGCGGGTTAAGAAGGGCATTCAACATGTAATTACCTCAAAATTGACTTTTTCTTCTGCTTAGTGCCCATGAGTCTATCCTTGCCATGGCTGGCTGGCTCCCATTCAAGTGATGATCCAGCATGCTGCATGCTGGTGATGCAGCAGCCTCCACTGAGCCCACTGAAGCATGGGACAAACTGCAGGGATGAGGAGAAGCGTAGTCCTGCCTTTCACCTTTTAATTATGTTTTACCTTTTATTTTTTTCTCCCCAAAAATTCTGCAAAAATATATCCAATTTTTGTTTTGGTTTTTGTTGTGCTTTGCTTAGTTTTTTAATAGCCACTTATTAGTCCCTCTCTGCGAACAAATAATTTTGCATAGGACTTCTTGGACAATTGCAGCTTTGCTCACAGTGGTAGCTAGGCAGACCTGGGTCACACTTAGGGAAGGGAGGACTGAATTAGACCTCACTTATTTATAGTCTGGTGCTGAATGTTGCTATCGATATCAGGACACTCATTATTTGTATGGCTGGTCACTTTTGAAAACAGAACTGGTAATTTGTAGAAAGTGTGCTTAGATCAGTAATTCTCTGGGATAGATTGGTTTTTAATACTAGAAATGTTGGCTGAGGTGACAGTGATCCCCCATGGAGTGGGGAATTGTGGCTGAATAAATCCATCAGCAAGTTTAGAAGTGCAATAGCACAAGCAGAGCTACCCTAGGTTTGGTATGTGGTATTGCTTGTAAAGCAGTAAGGAGATTATACTGTTCAACCTGAGGGTAAAGGAGCTCAAGTTCCTGTTTGCTGTAAGGCATTTACACCCTCTCATCAGAGGAGAAAGACACTATCTCTGTCACATGGAGGTGCCTCCTGGCTGTGAAGTGTATTTTGCTGTGGCAAATCACTTAACTGTGTTATATTGGAAGTAGCACAATTGGGAAAGAAGTTCTGTGCTTATACCTGAAAACGTTGGTCCTCTTTGTAGGAGAATTGTGCATCAAGGTTGCTGGGCCTGAGGAGGTGCAGTGGTACTGAGGGTGAGATTCATCTGACCCTGAGATCAGCTCAGTTGGTCAGAGCATGGCACTGATAACGCCAAGGTTGTGGGTTTGATACCTGTATGGGCCATTCATGTGAGAGTTGGACTTGATGATCCTTGTGGGTCCCTTCCAACTCAGAATATTCTGTGATTCTGTCATTGGAGATCTCTGCAGTAGTTATTTGTTTGGGCTCTTCCTATAGTCTATGGACGGCAATNGACCCTGAGATCAGCGCAGTTGGTCAGAGCATGGCACTGATAACGCCAAGGTTGTGGGTTTGATTCCTGTATGGGCCATTCATGTGAGAGTTGGACTTGATGATCCTTGTGGGTCCCTTCCAACTCAGAATATTCTGTGATTCTGTCATTGGAGATCTCTGCAGTAGTTATTTGTTTGGGCTCTTCCTATAGTCTATGGACGGCAATACACACTTTCAGGGCACAGTTAATTGCATACAAAATTGTGTCACTAGACATTCAAAATCGTCAGATGACTTGTAACCCTGAAGGCCAGTTTGTAACCACTTCTTTGACTATTGGTCTGTGTGTCTGCAGATGTCCTAAGTAAGATTACCCAATGGGGGCCTGATGAGGGAAATGAAAACTAAATCCTGAAAATGGCTACTGCCTGAAAAAAAAACCAGAAATGACTTAATTTTTGAACTCTTTGTAATGTCCCATAGCGTGTGACCTTCATTAATACTTTGCAGGAATGCAGTGGCCCATGAGAGAATTTAGTGCAGTGCTGTGTTTGTACTATTTCTTTCTGATCTCTGATAAAGTTAGAAAGATCAGCATTCATGTGAGGTACTGCCTGTTTCTAGTTAGGAATTGGGTTTTTTATTCCTAGCAGGTCTGCTTCTAATAATGTTCATGAATCAGACTTTGCCATCACAATCACATATTGATTAAATTCAGCATTTGACTCAGTTTTTAAACTTGAGTGATCTGTCACCATCTAGAGTAGCCATTTTTTCTAAATATTCTTCATGTCAAATTTTTGTATGTTTAAGATAAAGTTTATCTAAAACAATAAAATAAATTAATTCAATGCTTGCATTACTATTCAGGAAAAGGCCTTTCTTCATACCGCATATTTACTTACATAGCTAGTAGATATCACTATATTACATCTCCACACTTTAAATACCAAGAGCCATAATCTATTGCAAGTAGTGATGCAGGCACAGTGGTACAGAATCAATTAGTTGTTTTTACATTACACATGCAGACTCCACATTTCCTGAAGTGACACCAAAAGACCAGCTTTAGTAAAAATCCTGTAATTAAAGTAGAAGCTCAGCCTAATGTGAAATGCTAGCTGCTATTTTATCAGCATAATGAAGAGGATGAGGAGACATTGCCTCCATAATCAGACTCCTGCACTGGCCAAAGTTCAGCACTATTTCAAACCAGCAGCAAAACCTGTAAGTAGTCAGTTGGTGGAATCGACAGTGCCAGTGCTGTAAATCAGCAGGGGCCCTGTATTTTCAGAGCCACAGCAGTGCAGCAAAAACACAGGTCTAATACCCTGTGATTTCTCATTTTGGTCCTCCCAGGCTGATTTTAATAAAAGGACTATGCATCCTAAAAATTGTAGTGCCAAATTAAAATTTATTTACCAGTGGTTCCTCTAAACTTGATTGGGTTTTTTCCTGGGGTTTAGTACTTAAAAAAGAGAGGAGCATTCTCTCCTTTTTAATGCACCTCATCGCAAAGGGTGCACTTTGAAGGTGAGGAAGTATAATGAAAACTATGGGGTTTTTGTGTGTTTTCTGTCGTCAGTTTATTTCAGTGATGGCAGGATTATAAATCTGAGAACTCGACTTCTGATCTGGCTGACACTCAGGTGGACAAAATGCATATTTCTATATCCTTACTGTATTTTCTGATAGTATAACTAGGAAAAATGCTTAATGAATAAAAACATGTAACACAAATTCACTAGATCCCTTGACATCTCCTGTGTTTGTTCCCTTGTTTCTGAATTGAGGTAATGATACCAACCCTTCAGGTGAGATATTTTTTTTATCATTTTGGTAAAAGGTTTGAGAGAACAGAAATTAAGCTGCTACCCTACTGTGCTAAATATGCACTCCCTTCCCTATCAGTCCTGCTGGGCTGGGCAAAGTTTTGAGGAAGTCTCTCTGCTCTTCTAAGGTTACAGATTGTACCTGGACAAGACACTTGTCCATGATCAGTAGGAACTGTTCCTGCAGATGCAGAAATGGTCATTCACGACATCTTTTGATTGCAGGTGAGATACTTAGGTTTTTAGGTAGTTTAAGATAATGCATAGTGAAAGACCATGTGTATGCTGGGGTAGTCATGTAGGACAATGAGCCAACTGGATACAAGAATTCAGCAGACTCAGGAGTCTCACATTTCTTTCAGAAGCCTCTTTAAAACTGGCAGCTTCACAAAAATAATTTGAAATTTTTGTGCTGGAATTTTTGAATAAGAGTTCTCCTATTAGGGAATGTTTAATGAATGCCCTATTCAAGCTGTAGCTTTGAAGAAGGTGGTGGGATCCCAGAGAAGTATGTTTCTGGGTTTGCTTCAGGCTGGATGTATGGCTGAGAAAGGAGTTGTTTTGGGGAGCTTACTCACTGATCAGACTTTCTGGTGGTTTAAGAGAGGTTCACTTAGCACTGGGTCTTTGGTTACACTCAGAAAAATTTGAAAGAAATTAGTTTTGACAACAAATGTTTTAGCTGAGCTGAAGAAGGCTTTGTAAATGAATACACTTGAATATTCAATTTTGGTATGCCTCCCAGCAATATTCCCTTTTATACATGCAGGAAATATCACTGTGGTCATAAATACCTCAAAAAATATGTAAGGAGTTTCTAAATGCAACACCTCGAAAACTTACTCAAACCTAGTAGAAGATACATTATGATTTGCTTTTTGGAGATACAATGAGTCACCTGTGTCACAAGGGAAGTTAGAGTTTGCACTTCTATTTCTGGGTTATGGGGGTCATGTAGAAACTGTAGTGCAGTCGTTTGATGCTGGAATGACAGAACATTTTGGCCTAATCCTTATTTTTCCATCAGCTGCATTCTGCTTTGCAAAATTTGGAGCTGTCAGGATCAGGCAGGTTTTTATTACAGCATATTAAATGGCTTGCTATTTAAATATTTGGGTGGGAGGAACTACTTAGACAGACTTAGCTGATCTGTCTTTAAGACTGCCTGTGACAGATCAGGTAAGTGGTTTTTTTAACCTTGGCAAAATCGCCTGTCACCGTTTATTTGAAAAGCCTGAGCCAAAATAGAGGAAAGCATACTGCACTAAGATAAGCATAAAACAAAGAGAAACTTAGAGGTTTTTGGGGATCATAGAAAACTGTGGAGCTGACATTTTGCAGTAAGTAAAATAAAAATATTTCATATGATCTGTAGAACGGCAATACGCCCCCCCCCCCACCTTTGAAATACGGAGGATATCACTGCAGTCAGAAATAGTTCATGGGCAGGGTGAGCTTTTTAAATGCAACACAGCCAGCGGTAGCAAATCAAGCAGTGAATGAATGTCTTTGGAATAAATACACCTGGGCTGGCTCATCACAATTTTGTGAGCAGTGTGCAGTGTCTTGTCGGAAAGAAGAGATGTGGATGGTGGTGAAATCTCCATTGCCAGTTTTATACCTATTTACTGTAAAAATCACCCAAGTAAACAGCAGATAGCAAGAATAAACAGCAATGGGTCATCTAACAGTTTTCTTTCCCTCAGATGAAGTTTTCACAGACCAAACCTGTCTAGGTGAGAACAGGATGACTTTGGGGTGGAATAAGGTGATGAGACACTGGAACAGGTTGCCCTGAGAATTTGTGGATGTCCCATCCTTGGCAGTGTTCAAGGCCAGGCTGGATGGGGCTCTGAGCAACCTGGTCTAGTGAAAGGTGTCTCTGTACATGGTTGGGAAGTTGGGACTAGATGATCTTCAAGGTCCCTTCCAACCCAAACTCTTCTATGATTCTATAATAAAAGAGCAGAGGAAAGAAGGGAGAAGAGCTTTTCTGGGCTCTGGAGCATGAGAAAACAAAGTAAAACAATCAGGATAGGTCAGATGGAAAGTTGACTATGGCTGCAGTGAAATAATGTATCTGGTTTGTATTACCTGGCAATCTCTATGCATTACCTGGCAAAATGTGGAAACTATTGCCAGTGAGGTTACAATGACAGTGTAATAAAATATGCACCTAAAGTAAGATGCCACCTTCTTCTAATAGAGAAAATCAGTTAATCATCCTGTTAAGAAACACACATAAATTTATTACAATGTCATTTCCTGTGATGCAGTGGTAATTCAAAAAGGAAACATTCAATGAAACACTTTTGAAAACACATGACTTAACAGCTGCTCTGTCCTTCTGGGTCTTGTGGCAGATTGGAGGAGTGAGGCTGCACAAAGGTGTGATATTTGCCATCACCCTGGTGAGCACTCGCAGCCTCTTCCAGGTGGAGAGGAGGGCCTATTTGGGGACATCAGTAAGAGTTCAGGCAATGGGGCAGTTTGTGTGACTGACACCACTGGGTAGCTTTCCAACTGTTGTAATGAGAGCTTAGTTATCCATTAGTAAGGTGTGTGGCTGAATGGGACTGCAATCAAAGAGCAGTATGTGATCCACCAAGAACATGTGCTCTTTGTATCGATAGTCCAGTAATGTCCCCTCCAAGTGAAAATGTTGAATGGGAGATGTATCTTGCCTCACTTTTAATGTAGAGAGAGAAGGGAAGAGGAGCAATTTAGCCCTGGCTTCTGTAGTCTCTTTATACAGCACACTGAAGCTTTTCTTTCTTTGGAAAGAGCTGGAGTCTTACAAAAGTGAAGGTGTTGATGTGTGTGCGTATCTGAGTGGATGTGGATGTTTATGTGGCAGCTGTAATGCTGGCATTCAAGAAGTAAAGTAAATTTCACTCTTAGGGAAAAGCTTTGCATGAAAACCCACTGACCTATTTGACCAAAGGATATTTTCCAGAAAGTCAGAGTCTTCATCTGAAATTTCAATAAATAGAGTAACTGGCACTTCCTCTAGTAGTTTGTTTCAAAGGTTAATCACCTTCTCTGCTAGAAGTAGAGGCATTAATTCTCATTTAAATTTATCTAGCTTCAGCTTCTAGTCATTGGTTCTTGTTAAGTCATTCCCCATTAGGTTAAATAGGCCTTTAATATTGGCATTTTCTCCCTGAAAACATAGAACTTTGCTGTAATCAAATCATGGTCTTATTTTGAAAACTAAACAGTTTAAACTTCTGAAGTCCTTCACTGTAACAACTTTTCCCAGCTCTCAGTGGAGTGTTACATAGGTTCTCCAGTTTTATTTAATTCTTGTAAAAGGAAAATGGCAGAATGCTGTATGATATTCTGATGTTGTTCCCATCCATGGAATAGTTAGAGGGAAAGTTACCTTTCTCCTAGTTGTTGCTTCATTTATCCAACCCAATGTTATATTTCATATCTTTTCTGCATTGTTTGAGACACTTCTTCACTCAGTCCAATGTACTTGCCATTTTTCAGAGAACAAAAACACTGTATCATTCATTAATTGTCGGAGAAGGGAACTTCCGTATCATTTGTGTGGTCTCTAATAAACAAAGACACTACATTCCGAAGAAGAAAATAAAAACTTAATATGGCAGTCCTGAGATTATGGCAGGAATGGACACTTTTAATGGCAAAAAGAAATCTGCCGTGTAACACATTTTTGCTTTATTGCCAGTTGGAGACCTGATAGAATTCTTTTGTGCTTCAGCCAATTTTGAAGTCCAGTGGGAAGCAGCCACTGAGTTTGAGGTCAAGTTTTCAGAAATAAGGCTCTGATAATAGTGATCTAAACTCCAAAACTACCCTGTGCAAAAGTATCAAGAAGCCGTTTGTGGAATTATTTGGTAACATCTAAGGACACCTTTATAAAGGAGGTTTCTACACTTCTCTAATTATAGAACTGACCGTGCTGTACATCATATATCTGCAGTGTCTTCAACAAGCTGTCTTTCATGTCAGATTTTCTTGTCTTTTGCTTGTCAGATTGTAGCGTTTGGGTTATTGATTGCTGGTTACGTTCTCTTCAGCTCTCAAAAGCACTTTAGCAAAGTCTTTTTTCTATGTTATGTGATTGTACTAAATCTGTCTGCCTGTTTTTCTTCAGTGAATCTGCTGTAAAAAATCTGATAGAGATGAAAAGGTCTCAGATTATTACCTCTATGCATTTCATAAAGCAAAGTAAGTGGATGGAGGTACTCTGCTTGGAAGGTCTCTGTTGTGGGCTCCCCTCAGTAAAAGCAGAGGGAAGGTTTTGTGTGTTCTAACCATAAGAAATTATGTGACTGGAGCTCAAGCCCTAGCCCAGATATACAATCCCTGTTCCTTCCTGCTTGTTGATACCACAAGCTCATATAAAGCATCTTCTGCTACATTTTTACTCCTTCCATACAGTCCATCTATAGGGTATCCTTCTCCAGGTTAAATTACATTTTTTCATTTATTTCGAAGCAGCACTCCAATACTGAACAGATATTTAGAGGAGGTAATGAAAATACAATGTACATGGTAATTGTGTAAGAGGTAGACGTGCAAAAAACCAGATTTTTGGAAGAGTATTGCTGTGCCAAATTATGCATGTAGAAGTCAAGGATTGCCAGGAGTAAAGCAGTTTCACGTTGTTTTAATTTCCTTCTTTCATGTATATGATTTATAGTCCAGATTCTGGCCTGACAGGTGCCTATTATGTATATTCACCCTGACACAAGTGTATTTTGTAATTATAGTGAGATGATGAATAATGATTAAAACTTTGTTATGAGGTGGATGAGCTGCTGCATACAGAATTCTTCATTCACCAGTTGTACTGTGCCATCTCAGCATTTTTAACTTAAAGAAGTGTGTCGGGCAGTGGGTAGGGAGAAGGTGGGATGAGGTGCCAAGATACAGCATATAATGTGAACTATTTCACACAAATCACGTGCAGGAGACTCCTTTACATCCACAGCATGGAGCAGACCTTTGCAGTTTGTGAGGCAGCAGGTAGCTCTTGGAGAGAGAGCAGAGCAGCAGCCAGACTGAAGAACTGTGAGTTTCTCACCCAGTTCTCTCTCCTGCCAGCAGAGCATTGCTGAGAGGTCCCTAAATCTAAAACTCGGTGTGGGAGTGTGCTCCCAGGCTTTTCTTGATCTTTTTCTGCCACTGCCCTTCACCTCCCCAAGGTAGCTAGTCCTGCATGGATCAACATGTATGAACTGTTCTATGGAAGTGGTATAATGTGGCCAGATTTGGATAACAGCTCAATGTGCTCGTGGAACTACAGCAGCAGTTAAGCTGTGTTTTGCTATTCCAAAGCATAATGTTCAGGCTGTTCCATAAAGTGATTGTAAATTCTTACATATCAGCTGGGTAATACAGAGAAGAGATTTTTTTGAAAAATTTTTCTAACACTGACTTTCCTGGAGAAAAAAAAATTGTACACGTATTAGTCTTTGAAAACCTCAGCTCCAAATATTGAAATTTGATTAAATTGAGAGTACTGAAATTACCATATCACTGCTTTAGTGGAATATAGTACTGCCAGCTGTCAGTATAGTAACATAAACTGGTACATATAATTTGGTATTTCATTATGTAAAACATGCTGAAAGGGTTCCTCTGAGTCCTTTGGGTTGCAGATTTGCTTAAGCTCAGTTTCTCCTCACAAATTTCAAGCTAATGAATTCCAGTTACAAACATTATGTTATGTAAATCCCGTTTAATAATTGTTTTAAAAATTCAAGTGGTGATTTCCTTTGCTACTGAAGTTTTCATATATTGCATTTTCAATGATAAGGGAGTTCATTTGGCATTTTTTAGTCTTTATCAGGAAAGATAGTGCATCAAAACAAGACTAGAGTTCATGATGCAGTGCACTTTTTGATATTCCATATAAATAATTCCATTTTAATTTCACAGTAGGAAAACAACTGATTGAGATTTAATGTCATATACAAGGAGCTGCACAATATGTTAGTTATTTGTCAATCTGATGGAAGAGCAGAGGAGTTTGCTTCCTTTGATTCCAGCCATGCTATATTTTATGACTGACTTTTACTTGTTTTACTCATTCCAGATAAAATCTGTCATGATTATACATCAGAAAACATTTCATTATTCCATCCATGAGAAATAACTGTAGTCAGTGCGGAAGCAACAGATTGCTGCCTCTTGCAAGCTTTATGGAAGTGTGCTGTAATGAGACTGAGTACCCTGGATCGATAGTTCTCTCTAGTAATACAATCTGCTGTCAGATAACCTCCAACAGCTTTACAGATTTAATGAACTCCCTGGGTTGATGATAAAAATATAATGTAAGGAGGAAACTAAAACAGCATCATGTATTAGATATAGCCCTAGGCAACATTTTATGACCATCTTTCCTTCAGTTGTATATTTTTAATTATAAAGTCAGTATGTATCAAGCACTGTCCTGAAATTCTCCATCAGTGAAATTCATCTTGCTCTTCCCAAGTCAAGGATAAGGAGGCTTCATGTAGGGAACTAAATGAGAATTTTAAGCTCTGTGTTCACACCACTTTGGTGGTGGTTTTTGAACCCGTGAGCTGGAGGAAAAGGCATTCCTCCTTGTGACCTCTTTCAGGCAATTAAACTCTTTTGGAAGAACATACTCTAGTCCCCCTCTGCCCCATCCACAGTAGGAACTTAATTCCTACCGGGTTTTTTGGAATGGAGGAATTCACAGAAAGCAGCAGGAATCTGTAGTTGTAGCACAATTAATGAAAAAAAGTTTCTGAACTGCTGCTAAAAACACTGTTTAGGAGTCAGAAGTAACTAAAGTCTTAGGAAATTATACCTATTATCAGGAGTGCATGTACTATGAAGAAGCAAACCTCTTAGATAAGACACTGGATAGCTGTAGGAGTAACATCAAGTATGCATGGGTTTGAGCATACTGATGCAGGAGTTGAGGATTTTTGCCTATGATGGAAAGGTGGAAAACTATATTAATATTTTGCAGAGGCATTAAAAATTATTTTCAGAGAAAGGTCAATAAAAAATTGCCAGTTCTGTATAATAACAATTTCTTTTTTTTCAGATTTAACCAAGTAGATAAGAACTCTCGTGCAAGTCTCAGACATTACACACTACTTTGTCTAGAAGTTAGGAAAAGCAAATGTAAAAGCAGTGTGACCTCTAGTCAGATTTAAAAAGATACACTGTGGTTGTTCTTATTTCTTATATTGGCTTTGCTCTCCAGATGAAAAAAAGAAAGTGGCATTGTGATGCTACTTACTAAATTTCTGTTGAGGATACCTAGACTTCCTCCCAGTAGTTTTGATGCGGTTCTTTAGTGGTGCTAAATTCTGTCATTCCTGCCATTCAGCCTTCCTTTGCTCCTTTGGGGTGATGGGAGTGCAGCATCCACCCCGGTGCTTCTGCCAAGCTGCAACTCAGATTAAAAGTGAGAAGTGAAAGAGGCATTTCCTGGCACAGCTGGACTTAGAATCATAGAACCAGTTAGGCTGGAAAAACCCCTTAAGATCAACAAGTCCAAGTGCTAATCTAGCGCTGCTGAAGTGAACGGTTGCAGCTGTGGCAGACTCCACAGCAAAGTGCTCTCTAGTGGGTTCCTGAGCCTGAGAGACTCTGTGGCAGCTGAGAGATCTGCCAGGAGCCTGCAGCTCATGTGACAGCAGCTGACGAGACCTGGGTAGGGCTAGAGCAGTTGTGGCCAAACCCCTCCCATGCTTCAAGAAGAAGCCCTTAGGGTTGAGGATGATCAGGGAATGTGAGAGAGAAACGGACTACTGGAATTGCACCTTACCTTTCCTGAGACAGGCCCAATGGGCACGACATGGAGGATTCCTTATCCTCTCTCTGCTGAGCTCAAGGGACTGGGGGCATTGGTGGCAAGTTCCTGCCCAGCGCAGCTGGCACATCTCCCCTGTGACTGCCCCACATCACCAGGCACCCCAAAATCATAGGTACAGGGTTGTGCAAGGGCAGAGGTTGATGAGGGCGGGGGTTCATCCAGCATGGCAGTGCCACTGAGGTTAAGTCACCTGCATGAAAACTATTTCCATAAAGCAGAAAGGACAGGTCATTGTCATGGGAGACTGTCTCCTGAGGGGAACAGAAGGCCCAATGTGCAGCCTGGACCCATTTCTTAGGGAAATCTGCTGCCTCCCTGGAGCTTGGGTTGAAGATGTTTTCAGCCTGGTACAGCCTTCAGATCATTGTCCATTACTGGTTTTTCAGGTGGGCAGCAATGAAATTGCAACAAGAATCCCAAGGACACTCAAGAGAAACCTCAGGGTATTGGGACAACTGGGTAAGACATCAGGAGCACAGGTTCTCTTGTGTCCTTCCAGTTGCAAGGAATGATGAGGGAAGAAACGACTGAACCATGTCCCTAAGCACCACAGCTATGCATCTTTTAATACTTCCAGCAATGATAACTCAGCCACTGCCCTGGGCAGTCTGTTCCAGTGCTTGACAATCCAATGTCTTTAATCTGTTTGATGTACTCAACTGCAGGGAAAAAGTAGGACTCATTCCTTTCTCACTGAGCCATCAGAAGGATCAGAGCTCAAGGTACTGTTGGGGAATTCAAGTGTAGGTTGATGTTGGTGGCCAGGTCTTAGACCACCTGAGGCAAAGTTACCTCCAGAAGGACAGTGGACAAGATAATCCATAACCATAGATATTTCCTGATGAAGATTCACATCCAACAGAATGCCAGGTAGAGATGTGTCCTTTCCTGAGCCAGCTTCACAATGGACAGTAGATCTCAAAGAGGGATTGAGTGCAAGTGCTCTTAAAAGCAGAGTGTCTCATCTGTGCATCCCAAGCAAGCCCCATCTCCCCACTGCAGCTTGGTGGCCAGGGGAACCTCTGGACCCCCACAGTGGGGGAAGGTGCAGAGGAGGTGGCTGGCCCTCTGCTCCACCTGTCAAGCTGGCAGTGTCCATAAAAACAGAAGGAGTGTTTATATCTGATATGCAGAAGTGCCAGATATTTTTGCCCTGAACAGTCTATTTTTTGGCCTCTTTCAAAAGACAAAAGTACTATCCACATTGAGTTGTTAGAGTAACAATGTTCATAACAGCATTGACACTGCTTACTGTCCCAGAGGTTTGATTGGTAACATTAGTGGAAAGAAGACAAAATTTATGTTAACAATTTAGTTCTGTTAGAATTACTGAAAAAGGAAAATATCTCTAAAGCAATAAAAGCAAGAAGTTATATTTATGACAGTACCAGAATTCCTGGGGAAATAGTGCATTAAGTAAACAGGCACCACATTGTGTGTTTTGTTATCATGTCTTTCATAGATCAGAAGCTTTTAAACCAAATAAGATCACACTGTCCCATAAAAGTGAATTCTTTCCTTTTGGCTTAGATATATTTCCTATCAGGAAATAGAAGCAGAAGACTGGACTGAATGTGTAAACTGAATATAAAAAGAGAATGTTATATTATTTCTCTAAATGATCTGATCTCCAGGGGTTGGCAGATGCTTTTATAGGAATCTTTTGAATGTTGGACAAAGAAATTTTCATGCATGCTGTTAGACCTACTAGCATTTTTCTTAAGGAGTCTGACTGCTGCTTGAGCCATAATTTTCAGTGCAATTCATTCTTGTTAAGTTCTAGAATTGACCATGTTAGTGACCTGCTGCCTCTTACAAGAAAGAAACCTGTTGAAGACCACTGAGATTCCTCCATGCTGACTGCATTTGATGGAGCTTCACTTTTGAGAGTTGACTGGTATTTTGCTGATTCTTAGTTTGAAGGGACGTTGGGTTTTGTTGCAAACAGCTTGTTGTTTATGAAACACCTCAGGCGAAGCAAGTATATTTTGTTAAGCGGTGGAGAAGGAACTTGTGAGCTGAATATAACAAGCTTTTAGCTGAATACAGTAAGCTGGACATTAGTTAATATGTCTTTTGGGAAATTATATTCAAGTATTTCCATAGGAACAGACAGATACTTCTTTAAAAAAGATCATAGTACCCTTCAGAGACTATGGGCTGTTTGCTATTTACTGGCCCAGTACTTTGGGTGTGGAGGAGTGATGTGCCTTCCCTGAAGTTCCAGGCAATGCCAATAGAGAATGAGACCACCAAGCCACATCTCAGCAGTGCAGTTTAATACTGTAGGTCACTGCGGGCAAATGGGTGTAATGCCTTCTTCTTGGGCACAGCTTGATGCAGTAACCCTTTTTTTTTCTTTAACTCCTCTTTCATCATCATTTTCCATATTGCATTTTGTCAGTCCTCTCTTTCTGTGCCACATAGGAACAATCCAGCCAGCTGGATAATGTGGCCATCTGGTTGGCTTAAGCAAGGAAGCCTACAACAAACCTACCTTGTCCTTGCCGAA
Source organism: Chaetops frenatus (assembly GCA_013400775.1). Lineage (NCBI taxonomy): Eukaryota > Metazoa > Chordata > Aves > Passeriformes > Picathartidae > Chaetops > Chaetops frenatus. The sequence continues at coordinate 786,167 of VZTR01008429.1, read as the reverse complement.
TGCTTTGATCCACTAAGCACCAAAATCTAAACTGTTCTTCTTCACAAGCGTTTAAATGTGTATGCATGTATATTTAAACTGTTAAATGTGCCAAAGGAGTAAAGAAGTTGGAAAACTCAAGTTATAATGGCAAAAGTCAAGAGAAGTATCAGTGAGTAACACATCAATTGCACCACTTTGCGTGCCTTGGTCTCACGAATTGCAGTTGATTCCTTGTAAGAGCTTTGCAGAAGGGCACAATTATTTAGGCCTGTCTGAAGAGGTATATGGAACAACTCTTCCTTAGCTTTAATGAGCAAACAGAAGACCCAAAGGCAAAAGACAGGGCTCTTGGGATTACTCTTGCCCCAATCAAATCATCTGTTCCTGTGGTCTGGAGAGAAAATGTTCCCGACCTTTTATCAAATTAAGAGAGACCTCCTGGAAGTGTATATATTTTTAGCTTGATATTTAATCTTGATTGTCACCTCCCTTTTAAAGTCATAGTCTTTAGTAGCTTCTTAAAGTACATCCACAGCAGAATTGCTCATTGTTCATTGAAAGTGTCAGAAATATGTTTTTAACATATGGTATCACCTTCATTTGCACAAAGCAGGTATTTTTGATCACGACTATCCCTTTAGAGTTCCTTCTGTGTGATCACATGCAGAATGAAAAATCTTTTTCAGTCCAGAGGTTCCAAGAAGTCAGTTTTCTAGTTCATCTTCATCTCAGGGGGGATGAGCTTGTTTAAGGGGAAATTCAGTTATCTGGTCCTGCTGTCTTGTGTGATTTTAGTAGCAAACTTTTTCCTCTTCTAACTTTTCTACAGCAGTCTTTTTTCATAAAGCTTACCTTTGATCTCAGTATGCTTTCACTCTTACAGTGCATTCTGAAGCAAAACTTGGCAACAGCTGTCACAAACTAATGAACAACATCTCTGAATATCAAATGTAACATGAAGCTCTGTGAATGTGGTGCCTTGTTCCCAAGAAATGACAACTCTTTTGCTATGCAGCATGTAGCAAATACAATATAGACAGCTTTCTTCCAATATGTAGCTACCAGTCTGTAGCCTAAAAATAAGACATAATTTTATAGGTGACAAAAAGCAATAATACTTGGTTGAGGTATTAATGGATGAAAATATCACCCCTGTGTACAAAAATCCTGTGCTCTGCTGATATCAGCGCTTTGTAAAAGACAATCTGCATGCTTCTCTTTGATGATTTTCTTCCTGCACACAGCCTTAAGGGTGTCTACAGAGAAGATTAAGACAAAAGAGGTTTTTAGTGGCAAAGCAAAAACACATTCTGCCCCAGCTTTACTGAGTGTTTTACAGAGGAACATTTATACACCAATGCCCATGTCCTAATAGTATACCTAAGCCATGCAACTAAAAAGAGGAAAATTTGGAATTTACAGAAGTACAAGAGAAAGACAAAAATTGGCATTAACAAAATGCAAAAAGATTTTAGACAGCAGGCTTGTCTGTATTTCACTACACTAAACTGATTTGCTAATTGTATTTTATTGGTTGAATCTTGTTTTCTTAGCATGAAAGATTAGCAACAGCTCTTTTTTCCTTTCCCTGTTTAGAAGCAGGAGCTCTCCTAGGAGCTTCTCCAGACAAAGTCATATTAAATAGCAGTTTATGAGAGTGGATTGGATAAAATTTGGAGATGATTGATGACAAGATTGCTACTTGTTGTCTATGGGATATCTCAAGCTTTCAACTGTTCTGTTGGGAGGTTCATGCATAACACTCCTGCCACATAGATCTCAACAAGGCTGCTCTAGAGAGCCACAATGTTTAAACGTCCCTTTTAACAAGAATATTCATAGGGCTCTGGAGATAGCTTTGCTTGAGCTGAGCCTTTATGGAAACATCTGTTAAGCAAGTTTTAGTTTTGTTTTGTCTTACTTCATTTTGAAGTCCCAGTAGATATGTGTATATGACATAGCAAGAATCAAGTCCTCTTGGTTTTTGAGAGATCTGTCCCACAGTATGATATTCCTATTGCAAGCATCAACTCTGAGCCTAGAGTGGGGAGAAAAATGCAATATTCAATAGAGGTGCTAAATTTTAAAAATATGAGAGGTTCTGCATACATCTGTCCTCAGACCACTTTGTAACTTTTCTATTCAGGGCATTGAGTGTGTCTGTGGCTGACTTTGAAGCTGAATGACTTTGTCCCAAGAAATAAAATCGCCTATCTGGAGGCAGACCAGTGCCTATCTAGGTTTTACTGATCACATTATACTCCAGGGGAGAAAGGTTTGTGAAGATTAGCTATTGCCTGCTGTAATGCAGCAGAATGGGGTAGACACAAACCCCAGCGTGGATCAGGCCAAACTCAGAAACAACAGTTATAATGATTTTATAGGAGTTGATGGGGGCTTCAGGCCCTGCACTCTTCCCTGGAAATACATTTTCAGGAAACAGTATAGTACTGCTCATCCAGAATATAGATTCAAAAGAGAGTATTCACTGCTGTTGGATGTGGCTCTTCTCTGAAAAATCAGTGCACTTAATGGCAAACTGAAGGTATGAGACTCAGAAATTTTTTAAGTTTCCTGCTTTGTTGAATTTTTAACATTTAGGAAATGACACTTCCATTAAATAGTTATTTTTGCCAAGCATATTTTACAGTTCTTAATGTAAGGACTACCCTCTTTTTATACTTTAATGCCTTTCAGGACTATTAAAATTACTGTAGAAAACCTCATTGTAGTAATTAGCTTTTTATCAGTGGGTCTCAAAGCACTACCTAAAGGAGGTGAGAATTATAACCCTTATTTTATGTGTGAGGAAAAAGATTATGAAAAGATGATGAAAAGGCTGCCAAAGGGCAACTGGAAGAGTGTAACAATGGCCAAAATAGGAACAGAGATGAGGACAAGCCTCATGCATTATCCAGGAGGCTGTTCTGCCTCATTCCTTGCTTTCTAGTGATGTTTTCTCTCGAAGATTATTGTTCAGGTTATATAATTTCATTCTGTGTTTTTCACTGATATAGAGAACTTCATAACATGGGGTTTATATTTATTGCAGCACTTATGTATCTATTGAAACACTGAACAAAAATACTGCCTGCCCCTGAAGGCCAGTGTTCCTTACCCAGAGGTCCATGTCCTGAATCAGACATTTGCTACATTATGCTCCCTAATCAGAATGAAGTGATCTATTGGGTCCTTCCCTTTCCAGGAACATGACTATGCTAAAACCAGTGGAATTTTATTTATAATAGAATTATTTACAAGTATTTATAATGCAAGCTATTTGCAATTATTGAGTCAGATTTATCTGACAAAAGGAATTTTCCTTTCACCTCACATGGGCTATTCTGTTTAAAACATGGTAGGTAATTTTAATCCATATGCATATCACCACCAGCTAGGTACAGACTAACCCACCTGTTGCCCCGAGAGGGTCACTGAGAACATTAAATCTGAATTGCCTTTTAGAGATGTCTTTCCCTCTCTCTTGAATGCAGAGACAACTTGCAGTGACCAGTATCCAACCCCAAGTGTCTCAGGAACTCCAGACTAGGTAGGAAAGGCCTTTTGGTCTCTGTAGGGAGAGAGAACATCTCTCCTTTTTTGTGTGTGTGCGTAGTTAAGCTTGGCAATGAAAGAGTAAGTCTTCAGCAGAGGTTACTGTAGCAGGTAGCATTGCTGAAACCTGTGTTCCCACTGGAATGAATCATTCAAGACAACGCTGGTTTTATACGGTGCTCCACAGTGTATCCACAGAATGGGGAGAGCTGACATGTTGTTTGAAAAGGTCACTTAAAACCTATAGGCAGTTGGCAATTATTAATATTTATTACTTGTCTAAGGAACTTTACGTGAAGACATTCCTTAAAGCTTGTGAGCTGACAGATAAAACTGATAAAGCTCCTGTTCTTATCTGTTAGAAACTTTTTTTCCTTTTCTCGTTCTTCTTAGAATTTATTCTGTGCATCATGTTTTTGCTGAACAATTTGGAAGTGAGAAGAAATTATATAACTATTATTATTATTTGGAGCTATACAGTTATACTATTAAGGTTAATGATGCCAGCGATTAAAAGGCATCTAGTTATTTGGAAACTGTCAGTTGGGACAAATTGTTCTTTTATGTCTCTACACATGGATTATTTTGATGGGATTGTAGGAAATCAGTAGGTCAGTGCAATATTTCTTTTTGCTTTTTGCTGTCAGGAGCCTTTCCCTGCTGTCCTTGAAAAGTATTGTAGGAAAGTATAAACCACATTATACCATCCCTTATCTTTCTTATGGGTATTAGTTACAAATATTCTCATTAACTCTTCATCGATGAATTATGGACTGGCTATTTATGGTACAGAATTATAAATTGTCTGTGAGTGTTTGTGCTCATGGGTTTCTGGTTCTGAAATTGCCTCTTTTTTTACAAAATGGTTAGTTGTAAAACATGTCTGGATTTCTAGAGGATGAGTAGCTTTGTTACATAAGCCTCCCAGTAAAATTTTCCCTTTCTGGAAGATACTGAAATGCTTGGTTTTTTTTTTTTTTTCCCTCATGAAAGATAATTGCAAGTACCAGGCAAGCTGCTCACTTGTGCTAACATGGAGCCACAACTTCATATGCAGCCAAGAGAGAGGAATATCTATAAGCTCAAAATTTTGCAATCACTAGTTTTGATGAAGTCCATGTTATTTAAAACCTAGCTAGGGACACTGGTGTTTTCTGGCATTCCATGCTTTGTTTTGACTCCTCATTAGACATCCCTCAGTGAGCATATGTAGTGATACCTGCAGTGGTTTTCCCTGGAATATTGTCAGGTTTATTTTGGGCAATTAGATGTGACAACATCAACATTTAGAGTATTGCTTGTATTCCCTGTGCTCAGTAAAAGGAACAGGTGGTTAATACTGGTAATACATTGAAATGAACACATGTGGATGCACAAATACACACAGTTATCCAGGGGATAGCTGGCATGATTTTATGAAGCTACTCTCATGCCAACTAACAGTTAGAGGCTAAAAAAAAGGTTTCATTAGTTTCCGGTCTCAGAGTGATAAACCACAATGAAATATCAATGTCCTGATCTAGGAAACACTTCAGGTTAAAATGCTCTTTGGATGCTTGAAGTTAAGAACAGCACAGGAAAAGGTACTTAGAACTGAGCTGCAAAATGGAAGCTGTAGCAGCAGTTGGGGGTAGATGCCTCCCCTACCTTCTCTGTGCAACTTCCAGTAGGGAAAAAAAAAATCATAACAAAACCCAAAGCATCTATTAAACTTTATTTTCAATACAGGTGAAATACAGTGTTTAAATGGGAATGCAGGCAGTAGTCTTGGAACTAGAGCAGCACTAAAGAGTTGCTGATGAGCTTCAGTGGTAGCCTATGCAGAGCACCTAATCACAAAAACCCATCTTAATTTACCTCCTTGTAGTAAATGGAGTACTTGCTAAAACTACTCTACTTCTGTGTTCCTTTAAAAATGAAAATATCTTTTTTTGATTCATCCTGCAAAGCAGAGAAGCTGCAATGGGATGGAACTAAATACAGAAAGATTTGGAGAAGTTAATTTTTTTCATTATGCCCTGTTTCAACATCCCACCAACTTTTCCTTTCCCTTTAAAAGCAAATAAAATCTCACTGAGGAGTCTTATGCTCAAAAGCAGTTTGTTTTAAGTGGTGAATAAATATTCTTTAGAGTTTTCATGTTCACTGAAAATACAGATTCGGTCTGCACACAGCTCTCTAAACTATGCCCAAGTCTGAATTTTACAAGACAAGAAAAATCCTCCCACTTTTAATAAGAAACTCCAAAAGTGATTCCTTTCCCAAAGCCTACAAATGCAAACTATTTATTCATTTTTTGTTTTCCTAAATAATTGCATCGTTTTACATAACTGTCCAATGAATATTATTTATTTAATCTTAATATTTAATTGCTCATGCAAAACAATTATCCAGCTTTTTGCAGCAGCTTTGAGATCTGTTTAGGAAAATAAATACAGTAATTAGAAATTAAAAGTCCTGTTGCTCAGTATAATAACTACGTTAGTTTTAAGCAATAAAGTGGAGCTAAGCTTTGTTCCTTAATTACTACTATTATTATTTTTCTTAATATGTATGTGCCCCATGCCTATTTCCTGCCTGGAGCATCTCATTTGGAGAAGCTGGTCCTGAGACTGTCTTCAGCCAGTTTTGCATGTACATCATGGTGCACAGTTCATAAAGAACCAGGTGACTGATTACCCTGCTGAAATGAAAGGGTAAATGAGAAAACATTTAACTAACCACAGGAAACCTAATTATAATCAAAATCGAGTTATATTTTCCCCTACTTTCTGAAATATTTCTGGTGTGGGAATTATTTTTGCATCACTAGCTGTAATTGTTTCTTAAGTATATATAAACCTTTTCACAGTTACAAGCTTCAGCATGAGATGGGAGAATCATCTCAGGCAAAGCCTTGGTTGCAATGCTACTAATTCTGGAGGCTCTAGGGTTGTAGCCTCTCAGCTCAGTCCATACTAGGACTTTTCCTCAAGTGCAATTCTGAATTCAAATAGCTGCATGTTTTGGATTTCCCAGCACAGTGGGTTCAAACCTGAACTTTATTGCTGGGCAGAACTACTTTAGGTCCAGGGAAAACAGTCATATAGTGTCATGACTGTGACCTCTACCAAATGAATATCTGTCGAGAACCTAATGAAATCTCATTCATATAACTACAGTGATGTTTTTAATGAGGCAGAACTAAACTCCAGCTAGGTAGTAAAGCAAAGGGCTTCCTATGTATGCTCCACACAGTGCTAAAGAGCAGTAAATTGGATGTGGTGAGCTTAGGGACAAGTGTGTGTCATAGGTGAGGGAAGTTTCTTAGAGTTGCTACTGGACATTGACCGTGGGAGGCCTTTCCTAAATTGCTTCTGAGTAGCTGCCCTCAAGATTGTGAAGGTAAACTCTGCTCAACCACACTGACCAAGCTCATTATAAGGCAGATGAGCAGTGTCACTCTGACATTAATGCTCAAGATATCTCGACTTAGTATATTGATCAACAAAAATAAAAGGGATTTCTCTAGGGTGTGTTCACTCAAGTGTTGGACCCCTTGCCCTTGGCAACAGCAGCATCTGTTTTCTCTCAGTCAAAGCAAAACCACAGTAGTTGTTTTTTCAGGGAGTGGATGCTGAATTGCCTAGAAAGACATTTCCTGATGGGAGGGTTGACAACCCACAGGCATCTTCTGATTCAGTGATGCCTGTGTGTGGAAAAGGAAACTGCCTCTCTATTTTTCCAAAAAGCAAGGAAAGTATTGTCCTTCGTTGTGCTCCCCTGACCACAGAGAGAGCTGTCGTGTTGTGGTCCAGGAAGTTGCAGGGTGCTCGCTAGGAGGTACCCTGAAGGCAGCTGAACTGCAAGGACACAGGCCGCTAGCAGTTCCCATTCATGCAGGAGTTTGGACACCAGCCAGCCTGATCAGAAACTTCTGGGACTCTGGCACTCTCAAGATGCTGCTTCAGTACATCCTTGCGTCAGGGGCTGACCCTTGGTTTTCCATGCAGAGGATAAAGCCCATCCCAGAAGGGCAAGAATTCCTGTTGATGGTGAGAACACAAATTCAGACAATGCTTTGCCTGCACATAAAGGTAAATTATACTCTGCATTTTTAGTCAGCTGTGTCTTTCTTTTTAATTGCTTTTTATTCAGATCTGAGATACTTTTCTTTACTTCTGGATCCCCTTGGCAATGGCTTTTGATCTGATAAAAGAAGCAAAAAAATCGCTTGCCACATGCACCATTTGTATCAGAGGCTATTGAAGAGACTGAATGCATTTCAGTATCTTCATTGAACTTGATGTCACTTTTATATTTCCTCATTCTGTCTGTTAAGTTTCAGGGGAAGCCAAATTCCTCCACTAAGGGGAGCAGGTGGAGGAGTTGGTAGTAATAAGACTTGAGCCAGAGGATGACAAGTGAGCTGAAGAAGCCCAGCAGCAATGCTTGTAAGAATAGTGTGTCACGGAGATCATTTTAAGGCTGTTATTGATTAGGGGAAGATGAATGTGTCTTTTAATGGTATTCTTTGGTGTATCATTGATCTTCATAGAGCCCTACCAAGCTGCCTTCGGGTGCTTCACTGAGAGCACCATATGTTGTAGCCTGTGGCTGTGCAGTGATAAATTACACGGCACCAAGCTGCTACTGAGTGCTTCCCTCTCCCTTCAGGCTTTTTCCCAAAATCTTGCTTGCTGCACTGGCCCAGCAGCCACTGCTGAACTTGTACCCAGCTTCTCTTTGTTTTCTTACATCCCTCGTAGGACTCATGAATGTGCTGTTGTGACAGAGTAAAACTTCTGAAATTTCGTTTGAGAGTAGTAGGAGAGTGGCTTGCCCCTTCCATGCTATGAATTGCTTGAAAGTTATGTTTTCTGTTTGTATCTGTTCTCAAACAGCAGGGCGTGCTTCAAAACAGACATTAGGATTACAGTTGTATCAATCTCCTGGACTGATCAGGCTGACCCTCTCTGTCACTTTACGAAGGTAGCAGGGGTGTCCCTGAAGGCAGTCCCTAGCAGGAATGGCATTCAGTCCCAGGCACAACATTTTTCAAACAGGTTATAAGCATCTATTCTAAATGTTGTATGTTTATATAAAATCTGATTAAAGAACATTTTAAACTTCGTGAACCGTAATTATTTCTGAATGGTTCTTTCCTTCTGTTTGGGAAGTTTTGTGTTTCATGTGGCATGAATAAATAAACATTCTGGAGAATGGCTTCATGGAGAATCCATACTGCAGAATTAAGAAAATGTGATTATTTGCACTTTTTCTTGTTAAGGCATCTGGGTAACTCACATAATGAAATTTAATGCTTCTTTATATGCAGTAAAAATTCATGCCAGCCGTTCGATAACCAATATGTTTTGTGTTGTTTCTTGCCATGACACAGAATGAGGCTGTTTCTGAAAATCTTTCAGCTGAGTGCTGTACATATGGAGAATACTAACTATGCATGTATTCTGGAAGCACCTCTTTTTAAGAAAAATGTCAGATTTTTTAATAGTTTTTGTTGTCTTCATTCTAATGCATCAAAAAGCTACCACAAATAACAGAGATGCATTTATTTGTGCATATTTTGTATTAACGTAGCTTTGAGACATACTCTTTCACGAGAGAATGCATTTAGTGTGAATGCCTAAATAAAAATTTTCTTCCCCATGGAAGGTAATTAGGTGTGGAGCTCCCAGAAGTGTACTGTTGTGTTATAGTTAATGACTATGAAAATATCAGTAAGGTTTAAAAAAGGTTATACTGGTTTTGATGGTCTATATTGATATTCCCAAGTAACTTACTGCATTAATTATTTTGGGGTCTAAGTGAAATTATGGAAGCACTCAAAAAATTGTATTCCTTTCCCTTTTTTAATTTGACAATGTAATAATAGACCTTTTAAAAAAACCCCATAATCTTAATTTTTTTAAAAAAATATGATTAATTAAACATTTTTCTCATTATTGAGAAAAGCCACAATTATGTCATGTTTCAGGTGTGATTTAAGTTCTTTGTCTCATCTCCAGGCCAGGCGTAATCTCCAAAATGACTTTTGGTGGCTCATGGCAAACCACGCCTTCTGTGCAATAAAGAGTAATAATTCTTCATGGGATCCAAGACAGTACAATAATGCTTAATAGATATTAAGTAAGAGTAACAGGATCTCCCCACAGTCTGTGCCAGTGTGGGAGTGGCACCTCCTCACTGCTGGTTCCTCACTGGTTGCAATTACCCTGCAGGATTACCCTAATTGTGAGTGACGGAGGCTCAGATTTGGTTCTGCCATCTTGCTGTGCAACTTTTTCAGAGGGAAGTAGTTTGCTGTTGCCTAAGGGCTTTCTCTAGTCACCATTTCAGCCAAAGCACATGGTAAAATGTAGATATTTTAGATCTTCCTTCAGATTTCTGCATCTAGGGGACAGAGTCTTTGGTGGAGGTAAACTCAGTTGTCTGAAAACAACACTAGAGATCCATGTGGTATCTCCAGATTTAAAACAATGCTGGGAAGCAGAGGGTGTTGCCCCCCAAATACTTCCTGGGTTTAAATAAAAACTGCTGCAATCAGGACTCTCTTCTGAACTTATCTCACTTTTTTCTTCCATAAGGACTTTTTCCCAAGAATTCCTTGACAATTCAAGTTGCAAGTCTGCAGACTCTGGTACATAAGATTTTGTTGATGACATGTTCATTAATCGTAGTTGTACTGCAACTCTAAAGGTGGGCAAATTTGGCATATTTGCGTTATCAGTCTAATCTAAAGCCTTCTGACATAACCAGACTGAATGTCTCCCAAGTATTCAAAAGAGGAAATATTCTACTTCTTATAATTCTGTAGATGTGATGAGTTCTTCTAATTATGACTCTTTCTGTGCTTCTATCTGTAAATGACATGTTGAGGGAAAGCTGTGCTAAATTTTCGCAGTTTGGCACGTTTTGTGACTATTCTTATCTCTGTTAAAATCAGTAAAAAGAAAACTAAAATGTTCAATAATCTGGGTTTGGCTCTTACATCAGGTTTGTCCCCTGCGCTTGTGATCTTCCCCCTCTTAGGTGACAATTTAATTATCCTGATGGGCAGTGGTGAATACATAGTGCAAGGTGATTTGTCAGGTAATCCCTCGTGTATTAGAGGGAAATGCAAGTATTAAATGTCAGTTCAGAAAGCTGAATTATGCTACACACCCAGTGGGTTGCCAGGAAAGGCTGTATGCCTAAGTGGTTGGTTCCATCATACCCTTGACCTTTTTCATGTTGTGTCTTTTCCAGGGTTCACATGAGGGGAAGGAAGAGCTCCCTTGCTAAAGGCCCTAGAGGCAGCACACACAGGGAGCACTGAGATGCTGGGTGGGCAGTAGAGGGCTGTCTGCCATTCTCCAGTGATCCTCAGTGCCCTTAGCTTCTGCAGATCTTGAGGATTCCAGGATCTACCAGTAAACCTACTGATTAAGGGGTGGTGTCCCACATGCAGCTTCCAAATCCCACAAGAACTCAGAATTCTCGAAAGCACTATTTTCCTTCAGCCCATACCTGAGTCTTACTTGAATTTTACTTTTGCTGGCTGTTCTTCATGCAGCACCAATGGAACTTTGGGAGATGGAAGAAGCTGGCCTTTCAGGGTCCAGCAGGAAGTTTTTTCCTTTGCTGTGGAAAGAAGGGCTTTAATCTCTGTGAAAGTATTAAAACCGAGATCTTACAAAGGATAATCCCTAATGCCAGCAGGCCTCCCTGTGCCTGCTTTCTGAACAAGCCAGCTCAGAAACAAGCAGAAGGCACAGGTTCTATGTTCAGCAGTGCTTTGTGAATTTTATAGAAACATGGTAGTTTCTGAAATTATAATAACACGGTAAAGTGTTTTAGAGTATAAAGTAGATGTTGGTTGATCACAGAGGCTGTCAGGACTAGTATCATTGGCAGCTTTTTGTTGAGCAGCAAGACAATGGGGAAGCAGAGCAAATCTGTCCTAAACTTCTAAATATTGCAGTACTCCAGCCAGGACTTAAGACATCATCTCACAGCTCTGCAGAGCTCTCAGAGCTCTTGCTCAGTCTCCACCATACTGTTTCTTTCTGTGAGTGAAACACAAAGTGAATGTTTTCCTAATTCTCCTCCTGAAGGGGTTCTCTTCAGTCTGCTTGGCCAGTCTGGACATGGCTAAACCCTGCACCTGGCAGGATAATTCTGTGAAGTGAGAGGTGGTGTTTTCTAGGCACAATTGAGTCTGTATGTCTGTCTATTTGTGCTCACTTTCAATCTATAAAATGGATGGTTAAAAAGTCTGCATTGCTAAGCTACTAAACTAGTAACTGCAGATTTATATGAGAGAAAACTTGCCTGACAATGGATTTGTGATCTGAAGGGTGTTCTGCTCAGTTCCTGAAGCAGTGAGAGATGGGATCACATTGCTTTGCTTTTCAATGGCTCACTTGCATAAAAACCTTTCTCACTGTGAATCAGCCTGTACCTCTTTCACCTACAAGAGCCATATTTTCTTTCTTCCTTTTTATTTTTATTTTTCTTCCTCGGCATGTGCCCCAGACTGTCTTTCACGTCTGTGACAGATGGAGTGATGGTGGAAGCTGCATCCATTTCAGCATGCCCACAGCAGGTAATAGGCCAGGAAGACTCTGCCTCATTCGTGGGTATATTTTTAGATACATTCTCTGCTCATATGTGGGACTAGATTTTCCAAGGCTGCTGGGTCCCCCTGGAAAAGGACTGGGTGCCTGCTCTCAGCCTGGCAATGCCCCCTCCACGTGCTTGGGCTGGACCCCTGCAACACCTTGTAATGACCAGCGGTGTGTCTGGCAAAGGCAAAGGGTTTATCTCCACATAGAAGGGGAGTTGATGGGACCAGACCAGAGTTCTGTTAGATTTTAGACGCAGCAGTGTTGTCTGCCCTTGTCTGTGTGACTGCACGGCCTCTGAGCTTGTGTGAGTGACAGCAAAAGATAAAGATAGAGGGTAGCCACCAACATCCTCCCTCGTCAGAAGTATTACCTACAAGAAGACCAAAATCTATTGAGGAGGTCACCCTGCAGATTTTTCTACATTGTCAGGCAGTAATTTTTTCTCATATAAGTCTGTGGTTATTGGAATTTGTAGCTTAGCAATACAGTCAGCTTTTACCTGTCAATTAACAGATTGAATGTGCACATAAGGTGGGCTTGAACTGGAAGGAAGTTTTCAGTGTTGGAAGCGTGGAGGGAACAGGATGACTGGTCTGTTCTCCTGCAGTCTGCAGTGAACAAAAAGCTTGGGGCAAGGAGAAGAAGTAGCTAATGCCAGCTCTGCTGTCTCAGCCAGCAAGACAGCCTGTTAGCTAAACTCCTGAGCTTTTCTTCTGGTATTATATAAAAACATGCTGCTGTGGCTGAGAATTATTAACATCCAGTTGTGTGGCCTCTGCAGACCTGCAATGAAAGGGAACGAAATAAAAGTAGATAAATCACTTGTCTTTGTGATTTTTTTCCTTTGAAAAATGCGAGCAGGTGTTCGTGCCAACATATTCCAGTCTATGACCTTTAGTTTAAAGGATTTATTTTGCATTATTCCTTGCTTTACAGCTTTAAAGACAAAGTAATGAGGTACTCTCTGTGCATCCTCCTACTCAGAGAAGCTATATTGAGAAGTACAGCTGCAGCCAGCGGGGTGTTAATCACCACTTACCGACAGGCAGGACTAACACAGGCAATTGGAGAGTGTGCTAATTTTCAATAGGACATATACTCTTGCCATCCTGTCTCCCATTAATGGGGTAACGTTTGAAACGCTCAAGTGTGAGCTGTTTTACCAAGGAGAATAGGTTTATGTAAACAAACATTATTTTGGGGTGAAATTAGCCAAGGCATTAAATTGATAAGCAGGACTGCAAACAGTTCTGGTGACAAGAATGCGAGTGGAATATGGTGGTTTTCTGTGAGACACAGAGTACCACCCACAGCCTGGCATGGTGGGCTTGGTGAGCTGTGGGCTGGCTGATGTGAGATTTCCCTGCACTCCATCAAGTTGAGGGATTTACTGTCTTCCTGCCTCTTGCTGCTGGCCTTGACAGTAGGGAGTTTCAGTGTCTAGTGTCATTTCAGGAAACTATCATTAGGACAGAGGTTATTCAAGATAATTAAATGCTTGTACCAGAGTCCCATCACAGTGTTATCTCCTACAAATTATGTCGTCTTCTGGATCTTCACAATTTGCTCTTTGATAAATTTTAATTCTTATTAAAAACCCACTTCCATTAGGGATAACATTACAAGCACAAAGGATCATATTAATTTTGGATCTCTATTACCTTTTCCAGTATTACTCAAAATTTAGATTGTCTTGAGTACCAGGGGACCAGCATGATGGATCCCAGTGACTAATCACAGTAGGATAAGGGGTTATTACATCCCAAAGAATTATGAGTCTCATAAAATATTATTAAAAGTTAATGTGTTTGATTTTTCTCTTAAAATTATTCAAACAATTTTACTATCACTGGATAGCTGACAATTTTCAAGAGGGTAATCAGAAAATATTCAAAGGAAAATGTGAATGCAGAGCTTTTAAATTGTTTCATTATATGTTATTTTACATTTGTTATGACTTTTAAACTTAATTATCTCACAGGGTAGATAGTGATGCACTTGGTGATTTGCCATACGCCGAAATATTAAAATATAATGACTCATGGTGGAATATATGCATCCAGATATTTTCAGTGTTATTGCTTGCCTTTTTAAATATTTAGATCCAGAGCCTGAATTGACACCAGCTCTCTCTTTGTTTTAATAGCTCTTTAAATAGGAAGAAAAACCCCCATTTTAAAGAGAAACAAGAAAATGGCTAAAGAGCTTTGAACCTCTCATGATGGTGCTTTGGCTTCTCTTGGCTTGCCCTCATCTTCAGCAACTAGATGATTACATATATCAAACCACCTCCCATATCCAATTCAAGGAACATTTGTTTCTCCAAAAGACACCCAGAAGTCTGAGGGAAATTTGACGAGTGATTTTCCTATTCTGATGTTTTTATTATTTGCATATGTACTGGGTGTTCTGTGTTTCAGAGACTGCTCCTAATCTTTTTATGGTCAAGTCTTTTGATTTGAATGTGAGAAGAGGAAGAAAAATAACCCTTCAACATGAAGCATTTAGCAAGCTTCTTTTCTACTGTTTGGTCTTTAAAAGACAAGTTGCATTTTCCCGTGTTACAAATTTTATTTATAAATGTATTGGGTGTGATAAGCAGAGAGGTGGGGTGGTGCTGGCCTTTTTGAATTCATGACAGACCATGAATGGTGCAAGGAAATTATGTTGGGTGTGTATATCCAGTACTTGCTCATCTACCATTTCTTCTTTAATCAGAATACTATGAAGTAGAAGTGGCTTTTTTGTCTGTAGGTACTTGATGGTTTTGGAAAGACCTGTTGACGGATTGGGAGTGGCCAGAGGCATAGGGAAGCTGGATGCAGTTTTTCTCTCTCCCATGGGCTCCTTGCATTATTCTGAGATTATTTGATCTCTTTCTAAAACCTAGAATGATAATATATTCCTGCTTGGATGGCAGGACCTGTCCATTCTTTGGCTTTAAACACTGTGATGGCTGGATGCATACGAGTGTCCCCATCGGTCATAGCGTGGGCATCGGTTTTTGCAGCATACACTGCACCACAGAAGTTGCTGTTGAGTCCGGAGGTGTTGCATCCTCCCACTGAAAATTTCCTCCACTTGCTGCTGCTTTCATCCTGTTCCCTTTCCACAGAGTACATGCTGTGATTAAAGTAATTAATGTCAATCATCCAGTGGACACAGAGGATGGCATGCACAGGAAGACCTAAGGGGAATTAGAGTTGCACAGACCTTCAGCAGCAACAGATTTCTCTTTGCTGGCTGAATGTTGGTACTTGGGAATAGGCAGGTAAAAATAGATCCAGAGGACAGATAAAAGACTACATTTACAGCAGCTGAAGGATATGACAGTTTAAAGCAATAGGTTTTTGCTTTGTGTAACAGCCCTGCTGTATTTTGAGATGCTTATGGAGAAGGTATTGCTTTGGCTTGCCTCTCAGCCTGCAGGTTCTTGGCTCCCTTATACTTACAGTTTATAGTTTGATGTGGAACTGAAAATGAAAAAAAAAAAAGAGGTGTTTTAGAGAGAGGGAAGAACACAGTGAGTGACAGTGGGATTTCCTCTGACATGGTAGTATTTGAACCAGAAGAAAGCTGAATCATCTTCTCTAACTAAACCCCAATGTACAGATTTGTCTGGGGCCCATTCCTGATGCAGCAGACTCGCTCTTATGGTGGCCAGCATAAAAAATTCTTGCATTGGCCTTGTGAGGAGGAGATGCTGCTCCAGATTGTGTTGAGTGTTCTGAGCATTTAAAGGCTGTGTGATTGCTCCAGCATCACCTTCACTGTGCTTCAAAGGCTGCTTTGTACCAAGCCCGGTGCTGTTGGCTATGGGTCAGCCTCACTGTTAGTGAGAGGATTCATAACTTGTGGTAGCACGGCAGCTTATCACAGGGGAGGGCTGCTCTCTGCTGAGATAAATTACAGTGCCAGCAGGCAGGAACTGATGCCAGTGATTAAACCATCGCCTGCTCTCACCACTATTCAGAAAAAGAGAAAAGATTTTTGCATGTGGAAACTTGACATGGAATTACAGAAGAAAATAAATTAAAAAGCCACTTCTTGGTTTTTTTCCTTCTTTTTAGTTTCATTTAATTCCATGTCCTCCTTTGAGGCATTTCTGAGGCGGTGTATGCTCCACTGAGCAGCGGAGTGTTGTTTGGCAGGTGTCACCAGGTGGCACTGCTTTCAAAATGTCATTGTGTGCTAGGAAAAGCAGAGATTGGCATCTCTTTCCTGCTGACATTTTAATACACCTTTCTGATGGGGCCATCGCTGTGTGAGAGGCCACAGAGTTTGCTTTCGGCCGCTATCTTTGATTGAAGTTGCTCCCTGGGAACAGGGCACTGGCGTTTGGCTGAGCGTTTCGAAAGAAGGGATCGCCTGCGTGTTATTTATGACAATCTCTGCTCCAGGATGAGTGTCTAAATGTAAATTACTCAATTTGCGTTTAGAGTATATCCACTCTGATTTCTCCTCCGCTGAGAAACCAGTCTGCAGGGTGCTGACATCTGCTAGCATTCAGAAAGGAAGCAACACATGTTCCTAGAAGTTAAAAATGGAAGAGACATATTGCATTTTCTAACATTGTTTTTCCCTCTGCTACTGCCAGCATTTATTCCCAACGCTTAGATCTGGTTATGCTTAATACAAATCCGAGTGGCTTAAGTTAGTGCAGTTGCCATAATTTCTCAGAGCAAATACGGCTGCCGCCATCCAGGTATCTTTTTTTTCTCTTTAATTTACAAGGGTTATAAATTATTATCATGTGTTTCCTTACTTGTTTAGCCATCTACTTTTCTCTAATTGATTTCTTTCCCTGCTTTTTTGTCTGCTTTAAATTATAAAGTTTAAAACTACCTCGTTTTTAAGGGATCCCATTCCACAACCAGTGACATTAAGGAAGGTGATTCTTCCCCTCTGCTCAGCACTGCTGGAACCACATCTGTGATGGGATGGTGTATCCAGTTCTGAGCTCCCCAGTATAAGACATGGGCATACTGGAGCAACTTTAGTGAAAGATCACTAAGATGATTATGTTCTGGAGCACTGGATGTTTAAGGAGAAACTGAGAGCTGAGACTGTTTGGCCTTGGATCAGTGAAGACTCAAGTCTCAAGCTATGCCAAGGGAAATTTAGGTTGGATTTTAGGAAAAAGTTTTTCACTGAAAGAATAATAAAGCACTGGAATGATCTGCCTGGGCAGGTGGTAGGGTCACCATCCCTGGATGTGTTTAAAGAAAGACTGGATGTGGCACTTGGTGCTGTGGTCTAGTTGAGATACTGGGGCATTGGTTGGACTCAATGATCTTAGAGGTCCCTTCCAACCTAGTCTTTCTGTGATTTCTGTGATTTTTCCAACACGTACAATACCCAAAGGGAGGATGTAAAGAGGACAGAGCCAGGGGAGGATGCAAAGAGGACAGAGCCAGGCTCTGCTCAGTGGTGCCCAGAAACAGGACCAGAGGCAATGGCACAAACTAAAACACAGGAGGTGTTTCCTGAACATCAGGGAACACTTTTTCACTGTGAGAGTGACCAGGCACAGGTGCAGGCTGCCCAGAAAGGTTGCAGAGTCTCCATCTGCAGAGACACTCAAAATCCAACCGGACATGATCCTGAGAAAACTGCCGTAGCTGAAATTCTCTGTCTTCAAAATTCAAGAAGCAAGAGTTAATGTAGCCCATCTACACAGATTTACTCCTGTCCTGTCAAAACTTTGCTGCCATACCCTCCAATTTGTTAGCATTTTTTCTTATCCCATGATGTTGTCATTAACTGAGACATTACTACACTTAAGTCAGCAAAGTCATACCATACAACAGGATATTTCTGGGTGCAAAGTAAGAAATTTCTCTTTTTTGCCAAAATAGATGTGTAAAAAGCACTTCTCATATTATACCATATTCATAGAATCATCATGAGTTTGAGTTGCAAGGATTCCCCTAAAGATCATATAGTTTCAACCCTGCTGCTGTGGGCAGGGATACCATCTACTAGGTCAAGTTGCTAAGGGCCCTATCCAACCTGGATGTTTCTAAGACCTAAAATGTTTCCATCCCATAAAATACTTGTTTCAGAATATATTTCTCTTCATGCATTTCTGTACTTTTTTTTTTTTTACCAGGAACACTTTTGTATCTTTATATAAGTATCTTTATATTGTTTTCATGAATTTAACTAGTATCTTCAAAATTACTGTCATTGTCATAGTAAGTTCACTTGCTATCTTTTCTCTTAAAGCATTTAATCATCATATATTACACTGCATAACATTGCATCGAATAACATTGACCAAAATAGCACCCACTATGAATTCTTCCTGGCAGTATTTCCAGACTTGATGGTAATTTCAATTTTTTTCCCTATTGTTTAATTACTGGTCTGTATAACCATGTCAGCAGCTGAGAAATGGTAGCATTTTTTTCATTATTTTATGCCACAATATTAGATTTGCAGCAGTTTGTATAATTGATTGCACTCCTTTAATACCTGAACTGTGGTGACTAAAATTCCTGCAATTATCTACCGTGCAAGAAGCCAGTTGCCCTCTACTGGGATCTTAGACACCCATTTAAAAGCCTGATTTCTGTCCTGTTTATAAAACTCACCGTGTCTGATCTTACAATTTATGGGCAAAATTGCTATCACTCATCAAGCCCTAAGCCCAGGCAACCCACTACTTCATTTCTCAAGTGAACCCCTCAATGTTATTGGTTCTTATTGGAAGCAGAAGGAACTGAGCAGGAGCTCCACACCTACCAAGCACATGCCAAATAGCACCGTAATGTCATCTGCCAAGTGACAGCAATGAACAGGTCTTGGCAAAAGCTCTGACAGAAAAGTTTGAAAAATTAATTGGGCCATCATTATTTTGAATGAAAAGGCAATAAACCAGTGGCTCAGTGGATTTCTGTGCAGGCACACTGACGAAGCTTGGGAACTCAGCCCAACAAAGAAACAGGAGAAGTAGCACTCAGAGAGACATTTTTTAAAAGTCAGTGTTTTGTAAAAGAAATTATGCAACTGAGTAATTTTTCCAGCAATTTAATATATGTTACCTGAAGAAAACGCCTTTCCAGCTGGCCATCAAAGACTTTGAGTGGTTGCCATGTTTTTCACCAATTGCTGTAAGGAAAGAAGCGTCTACTAAATGCAGGCATCATTCTGTGTGCTGGCTGTCAGTCACTGAGTTGCATTTGATCTGAGCTCACTGACATCAAGAATTGTGATGGTGGCTGTGGCAGGGGGTTGCCAGCAAAAGTGAATATAACTGTGTAGGGCTCAACTGGAACACCCCTTCAGAGACAAACTCATTCCATGTCTTGAAGATAGCTGTCTTTAGGAGGGGATAAATCATCTCTGAAAGTACCTGCCTTTCTCTCCTTACTGCAGATGAACTGCCTGAGACTAGGAATTTCACACTGACTGACAGCAGGTTGAAGAAGTCTTACCCTAGAAGCCCTGTGAGAAGGAATAGGTGTCAACAGAAGTCAAAAGTCTGTATGTTAAAGTGAGGGTGCTTTGAATGTGTTTACACTAACCATTTTCATCCTATAATAAAGATTAGAAATGGGGGATGCTGACATTTTAGAGATAAGAGATAAAGAATATATGTTTGAATGGATGGTACCTGTTTTCTATTCGCAGTGCCAGACTCCCCAGAGGAAGTTTTTTATCCACATAATTAAATTAAATTAAAATGTCAAAAGAGTAAGGAAGACTGGACACAGCTGTTCTCAAACCGTGGAGATCTGTGTTACTCCATAGTGCACTGGCAGAATGCACTCATGAGATTCCAGAGCAAGGACATTTAAAGCAAAAACCATTTACAAGGTCAGTTATTTCAGGGGTTCACAGCAAAACACAGGCATGGTAATTCTGAGCTCACAACTGGGAAGAGTGAGAGGAACTTTGACCAACAGAGTCAGTAGATCTCAGAAGAGATCTCACAAAAATCTGTATTTCAATTTACTGGAGTTCAAGAAAGAAAGAGAATTTCAAGACTTCAGTAGTATCTTACAGATTTCAAAGACCAGAAGAAATCTAAAAAAAAAAAGTCAAGATGTAATGGAATTCTGTGTACAAAGAATCTCCAAATATTTGACTTCTTGAAAAAAAAGATATCTCCAGTCACTGAAAAAGAAGGATTCAAGTATCAGATACAAACGTGTTCATAATTATTGATACTGTATCCCACAGAGTCCCATGATTTTATTTTGGACATATATCAGTATTTTCAAGATCAAAGATATTAGTTTTATCTGAAAAATTAAACTGAAGGAGTCTATCTTCTTGAAAGGACACTGACTTGCCCTCTTCTGGGTTACCTTTGCACAGATGCTTGATGAGTCAGGGACACAGTGCCTCACTGGGGTTACCCAGCCTTTCACCTCTGCATTTCAGCCTGGGCTCTTGCAGGTGTTTGGACAGAAACAGGTCTCCTGTAACCTTTTATCTCTGCTCCTGTCCTATGGAGGGATAATGTCTCCTTCTTAAAGATTTTTGGGGCCTGAAGCAGTCAGGTTTCAAACTCAAATGAAAGCAAAACATTTCCAGTATTGAAACACTGTTACAACAATTGTTTGTTTACTCATATTTACGTTATTTACTTGCACTTTGAGGGAATAAACCTCTGTAAGAGAAAATAACACCCTGATTGCTTTAATTCTGAGCATGTATAGTCCACCTATCATCCAGCTAATTTACTGTGCTAACAACTGTCTCACTGCATAATGAATTAGATAATACCTTTTTTAATGTCCACAAATAATTGAAGTCCCCGTTCAGCAAGGCAGTTAAAGGCTGTCCTTGTTCAGCAAAGTGCACAGACACGCCTTTAACTTTGTACAAGGTGGTAATGGCAACAAGATGGCCAACTGGTCCCCATCTAATTGAGTTGTTATTTTTGTCTTCAAGTAACTTTGCCTGTGAAGTTGTGCCCATTAGTGAGTATAAAGTGCTAGGCTGAATTTAAAATAAAGTTTACTGTGTAGCCTAGAAGTATGTTTTAAGGGATATTAATGTTACTTGTTGGCTGACTGACAATATCTATTTCCTCCATATGTCCTCTGGATTAAAAAAAGGAAAAGTTTTTATTATTTATGAGTGTATCAAATATTCCTTTTGTATTAGACTATTTTTTCCTTATCAACTATTTGGAGACAGTTTTTGCACTCAGGAATATATTTCTTCCTGAGAAATAGGTAGACAAAACCAAATCATCTTTCTGCTAATTGTCCATTATCTGTGTCTTAGTTATTCTGAGCATCTGTCACTAAGTGGTGGCTATGAAAACACATTACTGCCTTATTAATGTCAGTCATTAAGATTTGTACTGCCTGAAAGACACCATGAAAAATATGAGACAGCCATTTCCAAATAAAAAGTGAGAGAGTGTCATGGTTTAACCCCAGTTATCAACCAGGCCCCATGCAGCTGCTTGCTCACTCCCCCACTAGTAGGCTCGGGGAGAAAATCAGAAAAGTAGAAGTAAGAGAAATCATGGGTTGAGATAAAGAAAAACAGGGAAAGCAAAAGCCATGCACACAAGCAAAACAAAAGAAGGAATTAATTCACTGCTGACCATGGGCAGCCACCTCCAGGAGAGCAATGCCCCATCACATGTAAGGGTGACTTGGGAAGACAAACACCATCACTCCAAACACCACTCCCTTCCTCCTTCTTCCCCCACTTTGCATACTGATCATGATGTCCCATGGTCTGAATATCCCTTGGGTCAGTTTGGGTCACCTGTCCTGACTGTGTCTCCTCTCAACCTCCCAATGCATCTCCAGCTTCCTTGCCAGCGAGGCAGTATGAGAAGCAGAAAAGGCCTTGGCTCTGTGTAAGCCCAGCTCAGCAGTAAAACGTCTCTATATTATCAACTCTATGTTCAGCAAAATCCAAAACACAGCCCCATAGCAGCCACCATGCAGAAAATTAACTCTGCCCAGCTGAAACCAGTACATTCCACCAGCACACCCTTACTCCATACCGTTTGTCTCATGCCCAGGTACAACACTATTCAACACAACTTCATTACTCACCATCCCCACTTTCCCATCCTTTGATATAATAAGCAGATATTATTCCCTTAGTCCATGGACCACCCCTGCAAACTGTCCATAAAATTTCCACAAAATGTCTGTTGAATTGTCTGTTGAACTGAATGTCTGTTGGAAGTGGAATGTTTAGTAGTAATGGTTTTCAAAACAACCACTTTGTTGTCCTGGACCATGCACCCTTGAAATAGGCACACACAACAAGATTCTAAGGTAGATAAATTACTAAATCTTCAAGATGCTGATATTTTAAAGTATTCTTCCGGTTCAAAATTCCAGATGAAACAGAAAAGAGGTGGCCTAATTTACAAAGTTGTTGGTATTAATGAAGTCACCTGAGGCCCCAAGCCATAAGGAATGAGTACCAAGTCCGGGAATTTCATACTCAAAACCTTGCTTGATTCTGTCACTGGGAGCCATAGCTGTGATTTGTAAGGTGTCTGAGGAGTCTGTGCACGTGCATGACTGCTGCCTGCTTTGGGGAGTCTGAAAAGCCCCATGAGTCCCTCTTGGGGAGCACAAGTGGGAAACGCCTTCCTTCAGGATCCTTGCAGCACACATAACACCTGCAGATGTGAGTGCCACACCGAAGAGCAGTCGGGCCTGCTTTTGTCAAAAGTTGATCGTGGTGTGTAAGAGCTGAGGGATGTTTCTTCATTTTCTTGTAGAGCCTAAGAGCCTTGAGCTTGCCTCTGCCACTGCTCATGAAATCGTTGCAGCTGTGTACTTCCTGTCTCTTCAAGGAAGCAGTTTGTCCTAAGTCTTTGGTTATATTTCCTTTCGACCCAAAAGAAATCAAGATTCAGTGTGCAAAAGTGCAAAGATATGACTTTAGGAGTTGTAGGAAGTACTAATCAGAAAGAAATTAAGTACACCATAGTGTGAGGATGATTGTGATAGTAAAAGCAGTGTGAAGATGGGATATTCTGTGCCTGAGCAGAGTCTGTGCAACCTGCTGTAAGTAAAACACAGAACTATGGGCTTTCAGATGATGATAAAAAGAAATATTGAACAGGCATCTCACTGAGCACTGCCTGTTCTGTGCACTGAACAAAGCAGAAGTTCTGTGGAAAGATAATAATTTTTATTTCAAATAAGTAGGGTGTTATAGTGGCAAAATAAATGCTGCACAAATAATATTCTTCCTGGCAATATTTCACCTTGTAATGGAGACTTTTATACATTACTTTTCTCATGGAATTGATACACTTACGTAATTAAATATGTTGTACTCCTTTAATTTTACATTTGATATTCGACATTTAAGGAATTTAATATTTTAGTTGTGTCATTTACTTTTATTCATATAGTTCAAGCAGACTGAAGCAAGGAAATGTGTATTACAGGGGAAGACTTGCAGAGGTTCAGTAAGTTGGGACAGACACAGAAGTGCAGCAAAATGAAGCAGATCATCCTGGTGTGTTTGTACACTTCATAAATTCAGAGTAACTCCTGCACAGTTGTAACAGGTTAGATATGAAGGCCACAATTATTTTTTTTTGCTTTGACCGTACAGTGGAACTGGCTTTAGATATCCTATTACATGCTCAAAAGCAGGGTTGAACAATGATGCAAATTGCTCCTCTGACCTGAAACCACTGTGCCACTTCAAGCTGTTCAGAAGGAGTCAGTAAATTGGTTTTGTGCCATACAGGCTGTTTCATTCTGCATCTCCCCATGTCCATTGGCTATCACAGGTGAACACATAAAATCAGTGGAGGCTGGTATGTACTTCAGCTAACTCACCTTGCCTGGATTTGCCATGGGTCATATTTGCAGTGCCAGGCCACGTAGCCACACACAGACCTGGAATGGAGCAGCAGTGGAGTAGTCAGGAGGGGCTGAGCCATTTCTCAGCCTGCCTGAAGATCTCAGCTGCCCTTCTGTGCCGTGGCCTCGATGGGATGCCCCTGTCTCTGTGCTGAACCTCAGCGGTGGGTTCCTGCATTCAGCCTGTTTCCATGGTTCATTTCTCTTTCAGAGCTGACATGCTGGTTGATGTTGCCTCCCACCAACCCTGGGTAATAATATATTTTCTGATAGTCTCTTCTTAAATGAATGGAAAGCGTTCTTTTTTAAAAGCAGTAAAGAACTGCCATTTGTAACACCCACATCCATTTTTAAGAAAACAGAAAACAGATTTCTTATTGAAGGTGAGAGAACATTTTCCATGGCAAATATGACATCCAGATTCTTCCTTACACATATGGTTAAAACAGTACAGATTTTTTTTTAATTTTTTTTTTCTGCTTTAACTTTACTGATCAACATGAGGTACTTCTCTCATCAATGTCAGGGAAAAAACTCTATGACTACATGGGTGGCTTGAAGTAGCACAGGGATGGATGGCTAAGCTGAGTCAGACCAAAGGTCCATCTAACCTAACACCTTGCCTCCAAAAACGGAGACTCCAAGGAGGACAAGAACCAGGCAATCATGTAATGGTGATACCCATGAATATGTTCCCCTGGTTGAAAAATTCAAGGCTTGAGAATTTCTTGCTGATTGGAGATTTCTCTGTATTTAATGATGGGTTTATCTGCCATGAACTAGTCAAGTAGCTTCTTCAACATCTTTTTAATATTGTATTTTTCATTCAGCTATTTTGATAGAACATGATTCTCTTAAAGCCTTTTTAGGAAGCAAAGCTAAGCCCAGGCTAGGTTTAACAGAACAAATTCTAATTGCAATACTTTAATATTATAACTGCCTTAGGATATTTGGTATTGAGAGTTACACCGATGCCACATGCCATATGCTGAATGATGGGGTTATGCCAGTATAAAACTCTAAATAACAGGGGTAAACCTGCAGAAGGGAGAAGACTGCATACCAAGTTTTTCAAAATAATTTTTGGCTCTCAGATTTGTTAAGAAAGCCTGAACTGACAGTCACATACCTAATGCACAGGGATCTAAACTGAGCCCTCAGGGAGTCTGTGTATCTGGGCTGCAAAAATGAGGCGGTTCCAGTTTCTGTGTGCTAAAATTAAAAAATCTCAATTAAAAAAAAAAATTAGCTCGTAGAGGAAGGGCACAGATGAGGGCAGCACTGTCAAAATGGCTGTGAGGAAGCACCCACATACCTTCACCAACACAGCTGAGGTGAGACCTGTCCCCCACGCTCCAGCCTTCAACCTGCTCTCCTGCCCAGCCCCTCTGCCCACCCCAGCAAGCAACAGCACAGCTCTGTGGCTGACAAGGGCTTTGAGTGACACCATCCCACTCCCACTCATATTTTCCCTGCAGCCAGCTCATTGGATAGAGAAACTTGGTGGAGGAGCAAAAGGTCTTAAACTTAAACATATCTAGGAGAAAGTTGATTTTCTTCTGTATCAGCAAAAGTCTGTGGTACATGGAAATACTCTGTTTCCTCTGCAGCTCTGCCAGGCATAAAGTTATGCTACTGCTGTGTGAGGACACAAATAATGAGGTAAAACAAAGAGCAGAAATAGAGGGAAAAAAGAAACAAAGTTGTGCCAAAGAGTGAGAGAGAAGCTAGGAGGAAAAGAAAAAGTGCTGGACAGAGAAGGGTCTCTGAGCAAATCTCACCAGGGATTTTGGGGATAGGGTGTAGCTTGGTGGGCACTGGCCCTCACCCACGGGTCCTGCTGTGGGACGCCCATGTGGTGAATGAGGAGGGTTGCCCACACCTGCTTGCCTCCTTCTCCCTGCAGTGGTCCAGCTCTACTGCTGTCAGAATCCAGGGCACAGAAAGTCTTCAAGGCCTTGTGCCTGCTCACTCTGAATTTGAAATGTGTACTCCATTTGACCTGAGGCTGTGGAAAAGGCTTCCAAATTTAGGGAACTAGAAAAAGAATGTAGGTCTGTAGTTTAAGAAGAGGCGTGTTAAATTAAATAGTAGAAGGTTTGGAAGTTAGTAGTTTAGATATGGAAGTAGTTATAAAACAAAATAAGAAGTTTAAAATGTAGTAATACAGAATTGTATGTTCGTACATGATTGGATGAAAAGGTCCGCAGTAAGACAAACATGTAATACAAGTTTGATTAATTATTGGTGTAGAAATGAAAACTTATGTATGTAGCATTAGTTTATTAGCCAATTAACCTTTAAAAGACTTTGTAACCTATAGTCTTGTGATCACTTTTGCACTGTGACTAACTTCTACATTCCTCTGTGAAGACGTTCTCACGACTTTGTGAGACAGTAGCAATAAATCACACTTTAATTTATACCGGAGTGCTCCCATCTCTGTCCCAACCATCCCGATACACTGCCAAATTTCTTCCATTAGTCTTCAGGGAATACTAATGCAACCCCTCAGCTAGTCCCCTGCCACACCTCTGAGGGTCCCTGCTGCTTTTCCAATTGTGGTTTTTCAGTTATAAACCCCGCCTGTACCAATTATTGTTCCTAGTAGTAAAAGCAGTGTAACTGGAAACAACATGAAAAAATGTCTGAAATGAGTTCTTTTTAGAGTCGTGGTTTGCATGAGAATACTTAATGCTGGTCTATTTATTAAGGCCATGGAGCAAATCAAAGTGTCATGAATAAAAGTCTATGTGCCTGCAAACTACCTTTTCATCCAGGCAGGGCTGTTCTTTAGCCTGAACATACAGTGGCTTCTATTCCCAGAGGGAATACAAGTGCTAAACAGCACTTGGTGAGACTACTAGGATATTTAGTTTTGTCATATATTAAAAACGCTACAATTGAAAACAAAATTTTGCTTTAGAAAAAGCCCGTTGAAAAGGAACTACTTAAAATTGAAAAAAAACCAACAAAAACAAAACTAGATTATTTTGCAACCTTTCTCATTTTTAGCTAGTTTTTCTAGGAAGGTAGCATATCTTCAGTTGCTCAACTCTGATGAGATTTCTTTTTAAGTCACGGGTGTTAATTGATGTTAAATTATGTAATATTCAATATATGTATCACAAATAAGATTGACCCGGACTATGTAATCTCTGTTAGATAAAAGATAGAAATATTGAAGTCATTAAAACTGTAGAAAAATATTCATTATATAATAATATTTTAACCTGAATTTTGCTTTCCTGTTTACATCACTTCTATACTTGTATTGACAGTAATACTCCATATGAAACAGAAAGCAATTTACAGTCTTTAAAGAAATCCTAATGAATGTTTCATGTTCAAATCTTTGTGTTACTTAGGATACACATCAGCAAATTTGCTCCTTGTTAATGCAGATATATCTTTCATAACCCTGTCATCATCCCACTCCTTTTAGAGCAAGTTAAGTTTATGACCTGAAGAGCTCTCTGGCTCTTCAAAGAGAAGAGAAGAAATCCAAAGATGAACATGCTTACCATTAGGTATCCCTAGACCTTAATCTCAGTTTCAGGTAGGCTTTGTTTACTTCCTGAATTCACTTTCAGCTTCTGCACAGATGTTCATTAATTTCCGTGAGAAATACTTTTGGAAATGAGGTCCCACACAGGATTCCCCTGGCCTTTAGTTCATAAAGATGCTAGATCATGTTGAGTCTCAATGTCAAATATCTCTGTGGGGAAAGACTAGAAAGCCTGACCTATTTGCATATGTGAGCAGGTATGGCAACAGTCTGCTGCACTAATGTATGAGGAAAAGGTTATTTGACAACAATAAAATTGCAAAGATGTTCAAACAGATTTTAAAAAAGGGAAAGAAAAAAAAATTATTCCTTATTTTTACAGACAAAAAGCAAAAACGAAGGAGGAAGAGAAGGCAACATCAGTTCAGAGAATGTGGCTGGATTTTAATAAAGGCTGGATGGCTTCTTGGCCCCTGAAAACATTTATGTATAAACGAGTTGAGATAATATGGCTAATCAAATGTCATGCTTCAAGTAGTCAGTTCATGGCCTGAAGGGACTGGGAAGTGCTTTTTTGCCACTGTACAGATGTGCTTCATGGATTGGGATTTGTCCATTTCAGAGGAAAGTTACAGAGCCACAAGCGTCCATGATGACTTGCTTGAGCCAGTACTCTTATGGAGACCAATCAGCTTCTTGGGTGTTTTATTTTATGTGAATGCACAAGTTTTGCAGCAGCCTGAACTCTGCCATGGACATGGGTTAAACATGACTGTATCATACAGCACTATCACTGAGAAATCATGGAAACTTTGCTTAAAGTTTATGCTGCAGATCAAGGTGCAGAGATTCATTTGATCGAGTTAGCAGATTGGTGGGTTTGTGCTATATCTGCAGGACTGAATTCATATAATCTCTATCTAATTTTCCTGAAAAGTAATCAGTCCCTCATAGAAGTTGTTTAGAAGCCTAGGCTTCTTGATTTCATCTTATTAGCTTCCTTCTCAGAGCATAACATCCACAACTGATGGTACAGTGCAGTCCACAGCCTGGCATGTGTGACTAAGCCTGATTAATTAAGATTTGAGGTCAGAAGGAGATGGTCTCATTTCTTCTAGCTATTCCAAGGTCAAAGGTATGGTAAATAACAAAAACATCACAGAGCTACAATTGAGTTAAGAAGATGAGGACTTGTAATGCTGTGTCTGTAAGACATTCAGAATATTAAAGCAGATAACAAGGTATGACAAATAAGATTTGTTTTTCATATCTGCAGGGAGTTGAGAGGACACTGCAAATAACTTTAATACCATTTGTACCTTAAGTGTGGTGCCTACGGGATGCATTGTCACAGAGCTGAAATCACTCATGGTAACTCACTTTAGGCTTTACCTAGAAATTACAGTATAACACAGAACCGGGCTGCATCCTGGAGGCTGCCTCGCCATGGTAGTGTCAGCTGGCTCTGTGTCTGTGTGTAAGTGTAAAAAATCTCATTTTGGCTGGGTATTGCTTGATGGAAGTTTTTGGTATGCCAAGTGTATAGTGGAAATTGTGCATAAAAACTGATTCCCTTTCAAGCTACAGTTTTTATTGTATGAAATTCTATCACAAACTCACTTCTAGTTGTTAAAAGCTTTTCTCCTAAGAGACCATAGTATCTGTAGACAAAAACATTATGATATCAGTTTTTGGAAAGGAAGTTAAGGTTTTGCTAAGATTTGGGGAAGATTAGAGGGCCCCCTTGTGGAGATTTTATGAATGTATGTATAGATATATATATATATTTATATAAGTGAAAAGATACCTATTAGATCAATGGAGAGGGAAGATGGCAATTTTGATAATCACTTCGAGTTAAATTATTCATACCAAAAATTTCTGGGTTTGATTAGAGTTATATATTAGTACCAAATATTTCTGGGTTTTCTCAGATGCCATAAAGTATTTTAGTAAAACACAAAGTTCAGTGTAAAATGGAAAGTCAGTAGTCTGTCATGTAAGTATTCAGCTGAAATAACCTGTCATCTTCTTGTTTATTGGCTTACAGGTAAAATCACACAGTTGCATTACAAGAAAAGGAATTTTAGGAGGAAAAAAATTAGCATTTTTGTTTTATGGCTGGGTAATTTCCTTAGGCTTTGTGAACTTTTTCAATGTACAATTAGGGTACACTATTCTTATAACATATTCATTAGTAGAATCACCTGGAATTCTTTTATATCTCTATAGTCATGTTGTTTACCTTATGGGAGGTTTTAAAAACTCAGAATGTAGGACAAGAAAATGATTGTGATGCCTGGATTTTGTGATGATCTTTTATAATTTATGGTCATTGTGCTTGACATCAGAATTAATAAAGATTTGAGGCAAAGCTTAGAGAGAATAAATTAGTGTACTTTCAAAGGGATTTCAATTACTGAGCCCTTTTTATTGTTAATTACTTTATTAATTGAGCAGAATTACTGTACTGATTCAAAATGCACTGCAGTGAAAAATCCCACAGAACTTTTATCTGAGCATCCCAGACTTGGAAAAGAGGGCCTGCAACTGAGCTGTTAGTTGGAAATCAAAGCTCAGCTAGAGAGGGATCTTGGTTACACTTGTGTCACAAACTGTTTTCCAGTGAAGCCAGTTATAGAGGAACACTGGTACTGCTGATCCTGCATGTCTTACCTAGCCAGAGAATAAAATGGGATAGCAACAGCTCCTTCAAAACACAGGAAGAGGATTAAAATAAATATTGTAGTTGAATTTAAAATAACTGATTTTGCTTTGTTTTAGACCTAACAAAATCTGACTGAAGAAATGTAAATGTCAGAAGATTTAAGGATCTGGCTACATTTTATTTGTTTTTTTTCAGAGGCTCTTTGAAACTGAATTTTACTAATCAAGTGTATCCCTGTAGGCAGCCAGGACATTTGTGATAACAGATTTCTCATAATTCTGTATGAAATTATGTGGAGATTTTTCCCCTTTAGAACCATTATGAAAGGCCTTATGTTGTTTAAGTTACTGAACAGGCAGGCGTTCTGTGTCCCCAGCTTTTTTGCATTGGAGCTGGAGGAGTGCTTGGTCACCCAGGCAGTAACCTGCCCCATGAGACTCCTCCTGAAGCAGGGACTTCCTCTAAACTGTTTTGGCAGCTGCTGAGAGACTGCCACCTGCTTGTGAGGAGGGTTTTGTGGTTTGTCCTGTGTGCATAAGGGATATTTTGTGAATCCTGTTATGCATAGCTGTTACCCATGACTACAGGTATCAGACTTGTTCAGGAGGGTCTCTTCCCAAACGGGTTTCTCTAACCCTTTCAGGCTATATTGGCAAAACAGCTCAAACTGCAGGTCCCTTGTGCAGCACTCTCTTCAGGTTTGCTCTTCTCTTGTCCCCTGTCTGTCATCACCTTTCTTTTCTCTGGCCAGCTCTTGTTTTCTGCTGCCACTTCCTGCTGCGAGCCATCTCCCTTAGCTCGATTTTCCTGTACTTGTAACATTTTCCTGAGAAAGGCAAGTTCAGAACTTCCTCCCCAGGCTGGGTCCAGAGGCAGCTCAGGGGGGAGGTGGTAGGAAAGTAGTGCAAATGCACCCTGATTTCGTGTTCCCTTCTGTGCAGTGGCATAGCAAAGGCAGAGAAAAAAAGAAACCACAATTTCGAGTAAAGAGGTCACATATACCTCAGATTTACACAATTCTTTTGAGACACAGCAATCACCTGTGCACACAGTGATGAGATAGAATGGGGGTGATGTGAGCAATGGATTCCTCCTTTGCCAGTCCTGGCCACAAAAGATTTCTTATTCTCCCCAGCACAAATGCCTTGCATATCTTTAAAGAATCTTGTTAAGACACTGCACATCTATTGCTTTTGAAAAGCATTTCCTCCTGTGTGTGCTCACATCCTGTTTCTTCAGAGGTACAAGAGTTATTTTATGCATTTGCTTCATAAAACAATGGAATTCTCATTTTTTGAATTATTATTGGCTTTTGTATTTGTATTTCTTTCAGCAAGGTTCTTGCTATTTCACTCTTTTCAGCAATTTAAGGAACACTTAGAACAGCTGAGCTTGATATAATTTAGGCAAAGAACAAAAATCACTTGAGGGAACTTTGCTGGATTTGTGTCTCATCAAGGAATGATTTACCATTTCTATCAAGCTTGTTTGTTTTTCCATCAAATTGCCTCATCTATACATTTCTATTGCAGACCACTTCACTCTGAAACAAATTGTCATTTCCCCATCTTAACCAGCCTCTGTGTTCTCACATGCACCAAAGCTGGAGCCACCAGCCTCTGGGCTGTGACATGTAAATATCCAGCATCTATCTCTGCAGAATGGAAATTTCCCTTCAATAAAGTATTTGATAGAACAGCATCTACAAAGTTATTATACAAGGCAGAAAGCGTGAGGCTGAGCATAAGAATTTTCTGGTGAACAAGAAGCTGGTAACAAAACAGGATGTGTTGAAAGAGGAACTTAAAGGAAAGTTATCCATGAATTTCCACAGGGCTAGTCTTAACTCTGACCCTATTTCATGTTTCCATTAATGATGTTGACACTAAAATCTTAAGTATAATAATGGAATTTGCTTAATGACCTTGAGGATTTCATAAATACAGGTGAAATGATGTTTGGTAGTACAAATCATAGTCATGCATCTGAAGCCAGCAGAAACAGCTGTCCTCTAGCAACTGAGTGCTTACCAGCCAAAATGAGGAATTTTCATGTTCATAGAATCAGAGAATGGTTTGGGTTGGAAGGGACCTTAAAGACCATCTAGCTGCAACAGCCCCTGCCATAGGCAGGGTCACCTTCCATTAGACCATCTTAGCCAGTAACACAGTGAGTATGAATTTCCAGAGTTATGCAGCCCCATAAAAAATCAAATGCAATGTGAGGGTGTATCAGAGAATACCTTGCCAGTGGAGATAAGAAATGTTTATTGTACAATTCAGCTCTAAAGCCTCATGTGAAATTGGCTCAATTCTAGCCACGTATAGAGAAATTCGAAGTCGTGCAAGTTCAAATGCCAGGAAAGGACTGCTATGATGATCAAAAACCAGAACAAATCTCAGGAGCTCCTTACTTTTGTAAGCCCCCTATCAAAAGCTAGCATGAAAAGCTGAGACGTTGAAAAACTCAGTGAAGGGATCTAAGCATGACCCAAGGGTTTTGGGGACTGCAGTGTGGTCACTTACAACTTTTCTTATCAGAGAAGACAACAAAAAGTAGTTCGTCTTTGTAAATTGAAAGTTGAGAGGTGTGATTGCTCTCTGATCTTCAGCTTAAATGCTATTTCTCCTTCTCTGATGTTACATTTATAAATCTCCTTGATGTGTGTGCAGTATTAACTCAAGAAAAACTGGATCTAAGTAGGCCAAGACCAGGTTTTATCTGGGAACAAGCCTTGTGTTCCTAACTGTAAGAAGCAACCTTCACAAGATGTTTTCAGTAGGAGCAACAGCATGCAAAGGGTATTTCAAAAAGGGCTAGGATGGTTTAGGAAAGGGACAACTGAGTGCTGTTATCTGTGCTGGCAGTGTAGGTAGGGCACTATGATGTCTCTGAGGTCTTTCTTTTGCTAAATAAATCAATCAATTTCTATGTATCTGTTCAAACTACTCTGTATATTCTCCACTGCCAGTGAGGCTGAGCTTACCTACATGTTTAAATATAGTGCAAAATGCCCCACTTTGTATAATTTATGCCTAAATCCTGAAGGCAACACACAGGAAAAATCTATATTAGCTCAGAGAGCTCACACATATTCATATGCTATTCATGTACATTTTCTAAAATACTGGGATTAAAACCATGAGTAACTACATAATTTCATTAGCCTAGGAGCTGCTAAGATACAGACTTGATACCTGTGAAAAGAATTAATTTCTTTAGGGACATGCAGCGGCTGCACTGTCCTCTCCAACTTCTGGAGACTCTATATTGAATAACATGTCATTGAAATAAATATTGATGAACTTGCTCAATAATTCAGGGTGTGCCGATTTGGAGTGATATAGCCCTAGTTAAAATCATATTAAAAAACCCCCACAATTTCTTAAAAAGAGACTAAAAGTCCTCTGTACTCTTCCTAGGGTGGCCAGGAAAGAGCAAGGGAGAAGGGGGATGGTCTAGTTGGCGAGTTGGTTCTGGTTTGATGTGTTGTCTGACAGGACTGTACATTTGGTGACAGCAGACTTTCCGCTGTTATTCAGAATCCCAGAGCCCCTGGGGTGGGAAGTGACTTCAGGAGGTCTCAAGTCCAACCCCCTGCTCAGAGCAGGGCCACCACTGAGCACAGATGGGGCTGCTCAGAGCACTGTCCAGCTGGATGTTCAAAATCTCCAAGGATGGAGGATGCAGAGCTGCTAATGACAAAGCTTTCCAATGCTTAATTATTCTCTAAATTAAAATTGTTTTCCTTGTATTCTCACCTTTTTCAGTTTATGACTATTGTCCTTCATTATCTATCCCACCATGCCCAAGAGTGAAAAGCCTTGCTTTATCTTCTCACTGGCCTCTTCTTAGATGCTGAAAGGCTGCTGTTTGATCTCCACATAATGTTTTAGACACATCTTTGAAATACTTCATTAAAATCTGTATCCTCACAAATTTATATTCTCCTTTGTCAAGAAAAAAAGTGTCAGTGCTCCCACTTCCCTTTTGCAGCAGTAGGTCCCAAGATACATTTTCACTGATGATTTTGAAGGACATGTGGCAACGTCAAGAATGTCATTATTATTGTCATGATTATTCATAACTTTTAAAATTTGAAAAATCGCATGTCCTAGCTCTAAAAGCAGACAACATTTTGAAAGGAAATTGTAAGTTTGCATAGTCCCAGGCCAGTAGTCTTCATTCCTGAAGTATTTAAGGAAAAAAAAATTAGAGTCTCCACAAATGCAGTTTTTACCATTGTTTTCAGTATAGATGTAGTGCTGGATTTTGAAACTCATCTTTTTTTCTATATTATATGAATCTATGAAGGAATGCTATGTTAAAATAGCTTACCTAACGTCTCATTCTTCTCATATCTTTGCATAGCTCTATGCCATTATTGAATTTGTTCTAGCTTCACATCAAAGAAAATTGGACTCTTTAGGTGGAAAAATTCCTAATGTTGTGTGTGCAACATTTGTGTTGCCAAAGGTTCACTCCCTTTCTTCTACCCTTCTGGATTACCCTAAATCACTACTGTTAAAAATTGTTTGATGTCAGAGAGTGAGTGATCTCTAAGGACATTCTTTGTCATCTGTCATTCTTCAATCAAGTGTAGGACACTAATCTTCTGATCAACAACCATGCAAAAAACAAACAAACAAAAAAAAAAACCAGTGCTATAAAGCTTTCCTGAGGTTTTTTTAATGGCATGTATACAGAATTTAATCTGATATTTCAGAGGATATCTTTAAAGAAAAAAGGTTTTGCCATACCTAAATAGAAAAATTGGGTGTTTTGTAATGAAAGCAGTGAATTACTGTAAAAGAAACTGAAGCTGGTGACAGGGACTATTCTTCCTAACATGCAAGGAAATATAAGGTTTCACATTTCTTAAGTGCTTCCCAGTGCCCAATCACCACATTTCTCTTGCCTGTAACACACTGTGTCATCACAAATAACTCCCCCTGCAACCACCTTTGCCTTCCAGAACCAGAAATACAATCCCAGCTGTCTGACTCCCAGCCCTCCCTCTGTCATGCTGATATACTGATATATCAGCAAAGGGATATTTTTTTATTTTTCATTTATTTAACTCTGCTAAGTTCTCCTTTAATGTGGAGTAAGCAGCTATAGAATATTACAGCTACTGTTTTAAGTAAAGTGCTCATCATCCCAGATTAAAACAGCAGAAGTAGTGAGTGCTCAGATTCTCTGAGAAAAGAGTAAATTAAGTGCTTTTGCTACAGGCTGAAGAGGTGATGCATGTGGTAAGAGTAGATAAACCTTCACTTTTTAATTTTAATGGTGGTGGCTGTTCTTCCAGTAAAAGTCATGTAAAGAAACCCATGAAAACCTGAAAGGACAGCTAATAGTATTAAGGTCACAAACCTATGTAAAGGATTTCTTAGAAAACCATTCCATCACAGTGTCTAGCATCCTGTGACAGATGCTAAGCTGAAGAAGCCTGTGCTCCTGCTACATCATCTTTGCAGAAGTCTGTGGGACAGCTAGGGTTTATCTGTCTGGCTTGGTGGGTAAGCTGTGTGATGTTTCCTGCAGCCAGATGGACATGCATACATTTTGTGCACTTTTTCATAGATTTTCATTATGGCGTCATTGTTCTGGATAAGTAAACAGTCTGTTCTTGTTATTTTGGGCAGTTTATCTGTAAATTAAGCACACCATGGCTGCAGAGACACTCTGCAGAGAAATTCTTCCAGCTTCAAGCTGATACATCTGCATTTCACTAGGGTGACTTTGACCAGTTCAGATCAGCCTGACAATGTTTCTTTGGTTTCTGACTTCCGCCATCATTCCTGTTGCATTCTCTTATTCCCTAATTGTACATGTGCTGCATTACAGTTATTTTTGTTTCATTTGTTTACCCTCTTCCTTTCACCATTACCCATAATGACTATACTTTACCCAAAGAGATGTTGCTGATTGTGGGCTAACTCTGTTACTGCCTCTGAGAACCTGGGCTTCAGGATAAAACCTGGAAGTATAAGGCTTTTGTTCATGTAATGACAGTCCTTCTTAAGCCTTCATCTTGCCACAACTTCTCTTGGTAGCAGAAGTGTGCTGACAGGATAGTTTTTGGTGGGTATTTCACACCTTTCCTTGGGAGCACACTCACAATTAAGGCTACTAACTTCTTATCTCCACGTGCAACAGAAACTTGACCAGGGCTTTTATTTCCCTTTCTACCAGGAAAAACCAGAATGTGGGTGGTTTTATGGTGCACCTGGAGTTTTCAGTCACTTTGTTTTTTCTTTCTTCTGTCTGCTAGCGTTTTCCAAAATATTCTCTGGTGACTCTTTTTCTCCACCTCAAATACTCTTCTGTCTCTGCATTTGCTGCCGTGAGCACGCTGTTCTCCTTTTATGAAGATGCCATTCATCCTTCTTCCCCAGGAGCCCCTATAGGATGTTTTTGTTCTTAGTGTGTGGTGATCCTTCACTTATTTAGTAAATCTCCCTCAGCTGGGACATCTGTGCCATGGTGATAGAAGAGGCAAAATGCCCTGGTTTGGGATCACCTCTGCTTACAGCTGACTCTACTCCTCTGAAATTAATTTCTAAACCAGAGCAATACTATTGAAGGATTAATGTAAGATTAGAGTATTTATATTAAAATACCTTATAATGTGGAAGAAATACATGTTCTTAGGTTATAACTAGAAGCCCATTTTATCTGTTCTATTAATTAAAGGTTTTCTTTGCCTAATGCTAATGAAGAGATTGGATTTCATGCAAGTAGAACTAGAGCCTTAGGAATTACCAAGTACTTTATAATTCTAGTGTAAACAGTAGCATGCAGCCCACACATCACACTGGTGCTGGTTTGAGCCCTTGCATGGATCATCAGGCCCTTGCCATGACCGTCACCTGTCCAAAAAATCACCTGTCACATAGTGACAACTTCAAGAATCCATTAGTTTCAGTGCATCATGCACAAAGGGAGGTTGCTTAATCTGAGGAAGCTGCATAAAATTTCCTTTCAGGAGGAGTTAACACTGCGACTAGTGGGCTGGTGTTTGAAATGAAATCTAGACAGTTCTTACATGTCTGTGTGTTTATTGAAACAGTCACAAGCTACATTGGCACAGACAAACATTTACTATCATTGTTCTGTCATTGACAAATGCAGGTTATGGCCAGATTTCAGCGTAAATTTTATACACACACACATGCACATGCTGATACAGATATTGATCACATAAATACATTATATATATATATATATATATATAAAATGGGTTTTGATTAATTTGGAATGTTTCCTGTAAAATATCTTCTCCCTGACATACCAGCATATTCTTTTTGGTTAGCCTTTAAGCACTGAGGGTGTCTGTGACAGTAGTTTCAGTAATCAATGATGTGAGTCTATTGAAATGAAGCCAAGAAGTCTGTGATGAGTTTGCTTTGACAAACAGGGTAACAGAAGTTGTTACTTAATTGTTTGCTAAGTATTTGCCACAGTGGGTAGCCATGGAGATCAACATAGCTACGTAAGTTTGAGCATGGGTCATGCAAAAGGGTCATTTACACCAATGAGCGTAAATGACAACAAGTGAATATCTGTATTCAGAGTGGCTCAAGCATATTCAGTATTTAGCTAACTTTATGCTATTTTACTGAACAGTGAAGAAAGGCCATATCCTGGTTCATATTTTTACAGCCTGCTTCTTGTCTTTATTATGAGCTGACTCCTCGGCCATTCCCAGTGTGATTGAACACTTGCGTCTGAGGCACAGAGGGCTCCAAAATGCTTCTATAATTATTCCATAAATGTCAACATTTAAAAACAATTTCCTAAGATAATTTTTATAATTTATGTAATTTTCCAACTGAAACAAATGTTCATGGCCTTCGTGCATTTACTTGTATCATCATTCTAGAGACATGACACCCTTTTCCCGAAAGACAACTTTATGCACAACTTGAATGCAGCATTCCCACAGTCCAGGGGTAGCATGTAACAGTGTCATCTGGACAGCGTCCAGGATTAGGTGAAGAAATCTTAAGGTCTTCCAACCTCACATTGGTTAAAAGGGTGACAGAAGGTCACAGACAGAAGGTTAATCTGAAGGTTGTAAACTGTGAATACGGCCTGAGTTATCAACCCCCCAGAAACTAAATGTGTGTCAAGCTGCTGTTAAAGGTTGTCTGCCAGATGAAGAAGCCATTCAGTAGATAACACAAGAAGGCAAGTCTCTGAAAGCTGCAGAAACCATCAGCAGATTAATCTGGTCAGTGAAAACAGCTGCAGAAGTCAGGTAGTCAGAAGAGGAGCAGCAGCAGACTGGCAAAGGTTTCTGGCCCAGAATGCAGAAGGGAAGTTGCAGACGTTATACAAAGATGCACTGCTCTTATTTCCATGCATTTGCTTTGTACTCCTGTTTATTGCACATCAAAGACATTTACATATCCAGGGATGAAATGGAAATGATTGATGCAAAGGAGGTATTTTTGTTAATTGTTGTTGCTCTGAGTCATGCCTGACTGGGACTGCTGGAGATGGGTGAGGAAAGACAGAACTGTTATTAGAGGTATAAATAACTGTCAAGAGCAACTTTTAAATCTGTCTTTTACCACATATTAACATCCAAAATTATATGAAGTGAGGAGGGGTAGCAATACAAGGGCTAAGCCAATATCTCATCTTTGTTGACGTAAATGTTTGCAACTGCCTCTGAGTCTTTGTCCATTATTTTCATCTCTGCTCCCTTGGAGTTTCAACCATTTTGTGGTCACAACCCTATCAGTGCCTGCTGGATGTTGCAAAAACTGCTTCTTATGCTCAGAGTTGATGGGTGTTTGAGAGTTGGGCTGTTTTATCTGCACAGCACTTGTGAAATGCATCCCCTTTTTTCCATGTAAAATGGAAAATAGTTCTTAATGTGCTCTCATACATGCAGTGTAGAGCCAAGATGA
The DNA here is from genome assembly GCA_013400775.1 of Chaetops frenatus. Taxonomy (NCBI): domain Eukaryota; kingdom Metazoa; phylum Chordata; class Aves; order Passeriformes; family Picathartidae; genus Chaetops; species Chaetops frenatus. Next base: position 747,102 of record VZTR01008429.1, on the reverse strand, counting down.
GATGAGCATCCACTCTGAAAAGAGAAAGATGTGCCTGAAGTGCCCAAAAACTGCTCTTCATAGCGGAACTATCCTGCAGAGCACACAGGAGGATTTCTGGTACTTCCTGCTCTGCAGGAGAAGAGGTATTTTTGAAATGCCTGTCTATGAAGGGTTGTGTGATTCTTGGGTCCCTCGTTGATGTGGGCTGTACAAGTAACTGAAGGGGACCAAAACAGCTGACATGCAGTTTGGCCATGCATGAGCAGCAGTCAGAAGACCCAAACTCCGAATGATTCTGGAAATATCATCCTTCAAAGTATCATCTGATGCTGACAGAAATCATGTCTTCCAGTGCAAATGATAGTGAAAATACATCCATGGCACTTCCTGTAAAGCTTCTGCTGTGAAATAAGTCTTGAAATAGCTGTTTCCATTAGATAGTAGTTTAGGAAATTACCCTGCAGGATAACACAGTCGACAGTTTGGTCTCATAACCTTATTCTGGAAAATATATTACAGGTCCAGTAGGTGGAAAATTTAGAATGTATAAGAATGAAACATTCAGACCTGTTTCCCTTTGCTTTGCCTGCACTGGGGAATATATCTGCATATTTAGCAGTATGTGGGGAAATAAATATTTTTATAATTAACCTAAGGTTAATGGAGATGGTGAATCTTTAGTGGCAGGAAGTGGGTGATACCTGAAAAAGCAAAGTAAATGCCTTGGAGGTTGTTACAAATTTTGAGATCTTTCATTTAACTGGAGTTAGCTCTTGTATGAGATGACTCTCCCAAAACCTTGGTTTATTTACAGGGTAGCTTGTCTTCAGCAAGATGGCTTCCTGCTTACTCCCTTCATCCTTCTCTTCTTCTGGTTTACTCCCTTCATCCTTCTCCAGGCTGAAGAAAAAGTACTGAGATCAGACTTTTCTTAAGAAATCTTAGGGCTTATGATTTATTAATGTGTGGTTTGCAGTAAGGTGAGTCATGCAAACTCACGAGCCTATTTTTGTACCAGACCATGTGTTCGTTTTAGTCATGAATCTTCTTCTAGTTATTCTAGCTGAGAGAAATCATAAGTATTTCAGTTTTACTTTGTGTTTATGCTATCACCTTATAATTCAGGTGAGTTATTATTGAGTAAAACAAGCCTTAGTAAAAAAACCTCAATCTTTGAAAGCCTCCTTGATGTATATTTAATTGCAGTCCCTTTCAGATTGCCATAAATAAGACATACAAACTGAATTTAATAGCAAAAAGATGAACTGACAATGTGAATTCTGTAGTTATTTTCTCTGTTTCAAATCAATATATCTTGGTGTCTCTTTTGTATTCTTGACAGGTGAGGTTGAATAACAATAATCTTTACACCAACAAATACTTTTGTACTACATGATTATAACTAATTTCAATCAACTTCTTGTCTAAAATTAAGTCATATGAATGGATTTTTGGTGTCTCATTATCTTCACTCCAATCCTCTTAATAATAGGGTTTTTCTTAAGTAGGTGGCTCATTCCAGTCTTCCATATGGTGTTATTTTTAGCACTCGCACCATCCACATGAAGTTGCTGATGTTGTTCTTAGGTTGTGCCCAAGTGCTGTAGGGATTATCATCCTGTGCATCTTGTGAGATGGGTCTCAGTCCAGAAGAGAAGTGGCAGGATTATTTCAATCACTTTTCACACAGTTTCTGATATTGTTGGCAGTTAATACTTCAATCTGGAGGGGAGCACACTTCACTTAATTGGTTTCTATATAAAGTAACTATCACTGAACCATTGATAGGTCAAAGTAATTCTGTTTCTCTGATAACTGCTTATTTCCTTTCCTATCTCTCTCTCTCTCTTTCCCAATTTATCTTATATTTTATTCATGGTACTTATGAAGATTTTATTCTCTCAGAAAGAGTCACCTGAAGTGTCTACATTGCACTGGAAAAAGTGAAGGGTGTGGTGCCAGTGGTGGGTGACGGTTTTATTGTAGAATAAGTAACGAAATCTACTGAAATCTTAAAACTGTGTTTAATTATATGTTTCAGGAATTTCTATTATATCACCATGCTGAGGGATCCAGTGTCACGGTACTTAAGTGAATGGAAGCATGTCCAGAGGGGCGCGACGTGGAAAACCTCCCTTCACATGTGCGATGGAAGAAGCCCAACACCAGACGAGCTGCCTACCTGCTATGAAGGAGACGACTGGTCCGGAGTCAGCTTACAGGAATTCATGGATTGTAGCTACAACTTGGCCAGCAACCGCCAGGTGCGCATGCTGGCAGACCTCAGCCTGGTGGGCTGCTACAACCTGACTTTTATGAATGAGAGTGAGAGAAATATGATCCTTCTCCAAAGCGCCAAGAACAATCTGAAAAACATGGCCTTCTTCGGGCTGACGGAATTTCAGAGGAAAACACAGTATCTCTTTGAGAGGACATTTAACCTGAAATTCATTTCCCCGTTCACCCAGTTCAATGTTACGCGGGCCTCCAATGTGGACATCGGTGAGGACGTGCGGCAACGGATAGAGGAGCTGAATTTCTTGGACGTGCAGCTGTATGAATACGCAAAGGACCTGTTCCTGCAGCGCTTCCAGTATTCCAAGCAAGAGGAGCATCAGAAAAACCGGCTAAAGAGGCGAGAGGAGCGGCGACTGCTGCGGGAGCAGAGAGCTCACCAGTGGCCAAGGGAAGAGGCAGCAGAAGTTGCTGTTACTGAAGATTATAATAGTCAGGTTGCAAGGTGGTGATGCTCCTCCGTCTTGCCTAACCAGTGAGAGAATCAGATTGTTTGTGCAACGTGGCTACCTGGGAATTAGCCAAGGGAGACCTACTGCTTTGGTAAATGAGACCTCGTCTGACAACTCCCCCTCCTTGTCTCTGTTTTTCTTGGTTTCTGCCAGTGAGAATGTATTTTTTCTCAATAGGTATTGATTAGTGTTATTAAATGGCCGTAGAATAAGATTCCTGTCAGAAAAGACTTCCTTCAAAGGCCTCAGCTATGAGGATGGGTTGAAGAGAGAGGGAGATTCTTTACATTAAAATATGTACCCTATACAATCTGAGCTACTAAAACTTGTGCAGACATGAATGATAAATTGGGGAAAAATACCTGGCTTGGTTCCCTTGTGACAAGAGAGCTGGTTTATTTCGTACTGTTCATTGCAACTGTAGTGCATAACTTTCTAGTGAGTGAAATGAAGAAGGTGCACACATTGCCCTTCAATCTTCTACATTCTTATGCTGTATTTTGATTAGGGAATAATTTGATGAGGTGATTAAAAAAGACATAGCAAGTGTTGGATTGGGGCATTTCTTGCTCTGTTCCAAAGACCAGCAGTCAGAGATTGATTATAGGTGAGGTGGTGGAGGGGTTGGCTTAGTTCCCTGCAGATGCTGAGAATACTGAGCCCAGCCAGGTAGGAACCATCTTTCTGAGTGTGTGTGGTAAAGGTAAGCTTTTAGAAATGAAGTCCACGTGGCAGCTGAGCCCACATCGCAGAGATTAACTGGCTGGGGGCAATGAAATCTGTCTTCACATTCACAAAAGAGGTCAAGCAAACTCCAGGGAAGAGGAAAGAGAGAGAAGGAAAAGCCTAAATATTAGTGTGACGTTTTCCAGATTTGATGTAAAAGCCTGGAGATACATTGTCTATGAAGGTAGGCAGGTTTATGATATTGTCTGTTAAAATACGTTGATGCTGAGTGCATACAATTTAAATTGGTTTTCTCTCTAACTACAGTAGTGGCTAGAAAAAAAAACAGCTTTCATTTTTATAGGATACATAATGGATATGTGGAAAGTCTTGATATTTATTACTCTATATGAGGATTCTTTGTAAATTTATTGTTTTCATGATGAGAGATCTGTATCTGTTTTTCTTCCTTGTCTAGAAAAAGATTCAATGGGTTCTTCCTCCACATGTTACATTCTTGTGGCTAAACTGCATTTCTTTATTCCAAGATTTTATGTTGTTCCATTCGTAATAGTGAAATTTTAAAAAGAGGGTTCTGTGCACCATAGATCTTCTGAGAGAGTTTTTTTCCTCCTTCTTCTAGCATAAATGTAAAGCATTAGGAGGAAATTTCTCTAAGTGCCTCAACGTGGCTGCTAAATCAAGATGCTAAAAGTGTATTATTGCATGCATGAATGGCTTTTACCATACAGATTTGCTAATTAGAAGTATTGAAGTACCTGATGTGGATGCACATTTCTTGCTTGTTTTCAAAATTCAAGGTTTCTATCCAGTTGGTTGAAAAAATAATGTGTTACAGAAAAAAGATGCTCAATTTGAAAATTTGTCCCTTAATTTCCAAGTTGGATTTTTTTATTTTGTGCATGATGTATCTTCTTTTCTTCTGACAGTGCTATTGCTACTAATCTATGCAGAATATCAAAAATACAATCTAATGATCCTGTTGAGCGTTAATGCATACAACAATACATTGAACATGAAATATCATAATAGCATTAGGAAGTGAAGAGGGCTACCAGGATGATGCCTCATTATCAGTGTAGTTCATTAACAATATGCTGCTTTACGTCTGATTGTCAATGTGTTACTTTGGGGTGAGTAGTGGTGGGTTTTGGTCCCTAATACCTCTTCTACTCATGGATCATGTACATCTTTTCCCACCTCCACATCCAGAAGGGAAAAGGAAGATTGTTGTTCTCCTGTCTGAGCATGGGATGTCTGCCTTAGGGAAGAGAGAGGAGCTCTCTAGGTTCCTGGACAGTGCTGCTTGGATCCCCTTAGCCTGGAAGAGGCTCAGACACCTTGCTCACATTTGGACACCAACCTTCCCAGACTTAAATTGAAATCTTTGCAGTCAAGGACTGAAGCTAGCTCTGGCAAGTCCTGGCTGCAGGACAGTGAGGCCATGAAGAGCTAAGGCTCACTGGCACTACTGCACCTTTAGCATAGTGCAGGTAATTCACAGTGATCTGACAGCTGCTGGCACCAGGGCTTTAGGCTGGGCTGGGCCTGGCCCTGTGGAGGGAAGGAGCTTTCTGGTCAGTGACACAGGGATGATGGGAACTGATGCACCTCCCCGTTTCTGCACCCATTGCCACATCTTGCTGGAGACCAAACAGCAGGAGAGGGGAAGAGTGCTTTTGGCACCTGATGCTCAGTCTCCAGGATTTGCAGGTGTGCTTCTTGTTTCCATGAGCACAGGGAGCTCAGGGTACAGGCGAGACCCTGAAGGGCAGGAGAGAAGCCAGCCATGTGGAAGGAAAGATGCAAAGCCAAATTCACATTAAGGAGCAAGGTAAACAAGGAATTAAGATAAATTCAATCTTTTGTTTTGTAGGGCATCCTTTCCTCTTCCTTCTAAGTTGCCCCTTCCTCACATACCTGACTCTTTACCTAGTGGGCCACCTCTCTATTCTGCTCACAGCAACTGGGGCCTAGTTTTTCATTTAGAAAATGCAGTGTTTTCTTTTCAAGGGAGAGGAGACTGTGCTCAGAAATACTTCCCCGAAGCCTCACCAGTGACTGTAAGTATCAGTTTCAGCTGTCTAAGCACAACAACTGTTCTCCAGACTGTTCTTTCTGCCCGATACAAAACAAAGCCTAATGAGGAAAATTGAAGCCAGTTTTAGGTGGTTTACATTAGCTTGAATAGTTTGGGAACATCTTAATGTGGTGCCTAACCTTTTTCATCAGTCATTTCCCAGGAGTCAAGGTTAGGGTCCTGAAGAGCTGTTAATGTACTTGGCATCTCTGTTAACAGGATTTGCCTTAACGCTTGGGATTTAGTTAAAAGTGCATTTGGTTTGTCGGATTGTTTCCCCTCTGGAGCCTGTGTAACAGCCCTGGTTGTGCAGGAGTAGGTTTGTTGCTTTGGTTGTTTTGGGGTTTTTCTGGGAGGGGTGGGCAGTCAGCAGCTAAGACCTTGCCCAAAGCCCTGGCACTGAAGGACCTGGTACCTCCTTCCCTACTTCCAGCAGCAGATCCAGCAAACTCACTGCACCAACAATCCTGGTTTTCCTAGCAGAGTTTCCTTACACATGACACATAAAGCAGTTTCGAAACACCTTCAAGCTGACTTCTGACACAGGCATGCAGCTTTTTTCCTCTTGGGCACTGTGCCTGAAATAATGTAATGCAAAAGCAAAATAAAGGTCCTGCTTCATATCTCTGTTATTCCAGGTTTTCATTGCTCTGACAGCATAAACTTCACCATAATTACACTGGTCCATATAATATCAGGGAGCAGCATATTTCTTTCTAAAGCTTCATGAGCAACAATGCTATAGGATTACTGTCCATCTTCCTGGCATTATTTTGTTGCTTAAACAAGGCAATTTGGCTTCTGCGACTGTGGTGCTGAAACAAATCTCATTCTTTTGTAATGGAGATGTACTTGCTAATCTCTCCCATCACATTCCCAGCACTGCTTTTCCAGTTATAATTCACTGTAGGCTTGGAGCAGACACAGAAACATGCTGTGTCATTAGAACTTGTTCATAATAATTTGATGTCTGGTCCAAACACTCACCTTATGGCCTTATGGCCTTATTAAGGAAAGAAAATTTGTCCTCTCTTCCCCACTCATCAGTGCTGACAGTAAAAATCTTTTTAACCATCAAGAAAAAAAAGCCCCCACTATTTCTGATGTTGGGTATTTTCCATTGCTGTTGTGTTAATAGTGAGGCTGTCACAGCATTGCTAGGGATTTACCCTATATGCAGCAGTTATTTGCTATTCACTAAAAACATATATACAGAACAAAAAAGTGATGGAAGTCAGATCCAGAGCCACACTTCGAAACTGTATCATACGCATTCAACCAAATGGCAGGTCACATCACCTTTGTGTCTGGAGGTGTTTCAAATTTGACACCCATAACTAAATCAGGAGGTTTCTTAAGTTGGTCTTCTTGTTAGCACATGCTTCCTTCTGCCCTAGTGGGATCTTGTTTCCCACCTGCACTTTTGTATTAGTTATGAGCACTGCTGGTTTAAAACATATTTCACTTTTTCTTCCCTCTGTTGCTGTTCCCCTGATACATATGGAATTATTCTCTTCTTTTTTGTCTGGGAAAAGGATTTTCTTGTTTCCAGGCTGGTGAGGAATACTATGTACAAGATGAACAATCACCATAAAGTCATTCAGCTGGAGTCGATGGCTGTGTCCTCCCTACATGCAGCAAAAGCACACTTGGAAAAGGTAGCCAGTTTTCACTGTAATGCTTCTTTCAGTTTAGCTCCTGTAACACTTTCTTTGTCTACATTTTGTGGAGGGAAATGGGTTCCATAGCCTGCAATGTTCTTGGCATTCTTCTTGGCCATATCACTAGCTCTGTGATTTCAAATAAATGTTGGAAGAGAAGAAAAGAATAAAGAATTCCCATCAGCTGCCATATTTAAGATGGAAGAATAAATTAATAGGCTGTAAATTACTTTATTCTTTAGGAATTTTCCTTCTGTTTATGTGCAATAATGTTTGTGAACTCTGCTACTAAGAGATTGTATTGTGAGTAATCATATATACTTCCATTCCTATTTAAAAGGTAGTTTGTAGACCTAGGGATTTTCATTGACGTAAAGCACAATTTAATGAATTATTTAATGTGTTTAACCATTGTGATGTCAAAAGCAATTGTTTTCGTATATTTATTTGTTGGTGATTTTCTGTAAAATGATGCTCATTAAGAGATCTGTTAAAAATGAAGTTTTGTTGAATATTGTTGGGTCCATGAATTACTTATGAGAACAAATAAACATTGATTGTGTTTTTGAAACACTAAAGATTCCATCTTATCTACATAACCATAAAAATGACTGAAAATGTATCAAGTCATCGTAAAAATCAACTGTGTGTTTTTAACAAAATGTACATGGAGGAAAATCATATTGCTATAACTTATTATTTAGTTATGTTAGGGCCCAGAACCAAATCTTTTCCTTCCAATTGGACTTCATTTCTGCTCCAACAGCACTGAGGAGCAGCCCAAACTGTCAGGATAATCTCCTGAGCTCCTGTGGAGAATAATGAGAAGCTGAAGTCTGCTGCTGCACTGTCAGCCTCCTGCTGCTGACTTGCTCTTGAAGTCCACCTTTATGAAAGCTGTGGGGTAGCCCTGTATGACAGGGAGTGTTCTGACTCTCTAGAGGTTGTTGATGCTGATGAAAAGGTCAAGTGTTTATGAGTAAATCATGGGGAAGGCCAGCAAGGCTGATATCTTGGTGGGAGTCTGCTAAAAACCAGCCAACCAGGTTGGAGAGGCAGACAAAATATTCCATAAGCAGATGTGGAAAGACTCACAATGGATAGCCTTTGCTCATATGGGGCACTTGAACGTACCAGATGTCTGCTGGAAATACAATACAGTGGAGAGGAAGCAGGTTCCTGGAGTGTGTGGAAGAGAACTTCCTGACATAGTTGATGAGTGGCCCAACCAGGGCCTCACTGGACCTGCTGTTTGTGAACAGAGGACTGGTGGGTGATGCAATGGTTGGAGATCATCTTGGGCACAATGATCATGAAATGATAGAGTTTGCAATTCCTAAAGAACTAAGGTGTCGGTCAACAGAACTGTTACCTTGGGTCAGGAAGGCAGACTTTGGGCTGTTTAGGAGCCTGGCTGACAAAGTCCCTTGGGAAACAGTCCTGAAAGGTAAGGGAGTCCAGGAAGGCTGGATGTTCTTCAAGAAGAAAGTTCTAAAGGCACAGGAGCAGACTGTCCCCATGTACTGAAAGAAAACCCAGCAGAAGAAGACCCCCAAACTGTCTGAACAGAGAGCTTTGACTGGAACTCAGGGTAAAGTAGAGACCTTTAGCAAAAAAAGCAAGTGACTCAGGAAGGCTACAAGGATATTGTGAGGTTACACAGAGAGAAAATTAGAAGGGTGAGAACCCAGCTAGAATCTAATCTGGCTACTGCCGTAAAATACAATGAAAATGTTTCTCTAAATACATCATCAGTAAAAGGAGGGCTAAGGAGAATCTCCATACTTTATTGGATGTGGGGAGAAACACTGACAAAGGCTGAGGTACTTAATGCCTTCTTCACCTCAGTCTTTAGTAGTAAGATAGTTTTTCTCAAGATACCCGGCTCCCTGAGCTGAGAGACAGGGACCAGGAAGAGAAGGTAGCCCCCATAATCCAAAGGGAAATGGTCAGCAACCTGCTACAGTCTCAGACACACAAAAGTCCGTGGGGCTGGGTGGGATCCACCCAAGTGTACTGAAGGAGCTGGCAGAAGGACTCACTGGGCCACTTTCCATCATTTATCCACACTCCTGACTAACCAGGGAGGGCCCAGTTGACTGGAGGTTGACAACAGTGACATCCATCTATTAGGAGGGCTGGAAGGAGGATCTACAGGTTTCTCAGCCTGACCTTGGTGCCAGGGAAGGTCAAGGAGCAGATCATCTCCAGTGCTATTATACAGCATGTACAGGACAACCAAGGCATGAGGCCCTGCCAGCTTGGGTTTGTGAAAGGTGGGTCCCTTTTATGACAAGGTGACCCACACTGTGGATGACGGAAAGGCTGTGAATTAATAATTAGGGAAAGCAACGTACAATTATACATAGATCTTGCAACAGGGCTGTGTTAATGTTTTGTAGCCCCTTTCAGTGCCACCAATGAAATCCCCACTGCAAGTATCCATTTTCTCGCCACTTATATCACTTTCAGGAAACTAAAGGGTTGGGTGACTTTGTAATCTCCAGATTTCTCTAAATTGTGGTGGTAGTATCTCACTGCTTGCTTGGTTCCTGACGTGAAGCTAACTTAGTTCCTGGGAGACAGATGTCAGCCTCCATAATCTCACACGATTGTTTGAAACCAAGCTCCCAGGAGAAGCTGGCTGAGTGGGCCCAAAGGCTGGATCCTGACAGGGAAGGCAAGATGGCATGGGGAGTTCATACTATTGGGGAGCAACACAGACTGCTAAACAGAGCAACCCAGTGCTGCTTATGGTGGCCTGAAGCTGCCCATCTGACCTTCAGCTGCTGCTCCAGAAGGATACAGATCTCAGAATAGATGCTTTGTCATACATGTAAGCCCTGTGCAGATGTCTCAGGTACTTGCAGATCTCCAGACAACAGTGTCTCCCCTTGAGAGTTATGGTTAGGAACCCAAACTGCTCTCACAGTGTTTGTAGCATTTGGGGGCATCACTTGAGACAACTGATCTGCAAACTGAAAGTGCATCACCTTCACCAGTTCTGAGCACAAAATTACATGTGCTGCAAGGAAGTGTGAGAGATGGAAGAGGAAAATGAATGTTTCTGCATTTCTGGGTCCTGCATTTTAGGGAAAGCAGTTATAAAGCAGGGGTAGCAAGATGATAAGTGAAATAAATGTCTGTATTGCTGATAAATACTACAATATAGCCAAAGGAGAAATTGATTTTGCCACCAGGAGGCAGATAACTTTTTTCCCATATACATGGTTACATTTCAAGAAGTACATCAGAAAATTGTACTGTTATGTGCAGTTTATGTCACAGTTAAAAGTGAGAATTGAGACTCAGCATTGCTGGACTGCATTACATATGACTGGAGAAAGGCTAGGAATTTTAGGATTTCGTTCACCTTTATTTCTATTTTACCTCTAGATGCTATCCAAGGTGTGACACCTTTCAACATTTCCTAAGAAATTTGTGAGTAATAATAAAACTCAGAATGTGAGCAAGTGAGATTAGATAACATGGAGGTAAGTCAATGACCTATAAATCTCACCATCCTGTAAAAGCCCAGAGCGATGTAAATGTGTAGCGGTGAGAAGACATAAGGGCTGCCCTTCTAAGACGAGGAAGATACTGCAGGAATTTTTCCACTGGGTAAGCAGCTCACCATTTCAGTGGCATTGAAGGAGGCTCCTTTCACATCTGTAGAGGTCATCTGGCAGCCAATGTCCTCAAGCAACCCCTGGGGATCTTCTTATGGGCAATGGAGGCAAATGCACTTTCAGGGCACAAGCATCTGGCCTACTTTGGACATTTATGGTGGTGTAAGAAGAGTCTCATCCCAGAAATGTGTCTTTCCCCTCTCTGTTCATAAACAGGGGGAAACAATCCCCAAACATACTTTTGAGAAAGTAGATCCTCAACTGTGCCAGAGAATGAGGGAGCAGTTTTTCACTTTTGGAAAGACTGTGCTTAAAACAGAATTAAGGCTTCCAAGTGTATAGGTCTAGAAACATTTGAAGATGCAACAAAGATCAGAGGTTGAGATTTAAGGACTGAGAGAAGATCTGGGGACCCTCTGTGAGTGAAGTAGCAAAGAAATAGGAAAGGGGGAGGGGGGGGTAGTGTCTTGGCAGCATCAGAGACCCAGAGAGACCCACTGCAAAGGGCAAGTGGATGTGAAGATCTTCAGAAAAATCTGCTTAGCTGTGCCTTCCTCTGGATCTGCTCCAGCAGGTGCACATCCTTCTTATGTTGGGGACCCCAGAACTGGATGCAACTCTCCAGGTGGGGTCTCTTTAGAGTGGAGTAGAGAGGCAAAATCACGCCCTTTGACCTGCTGGCTACGCTGCTTTGATGCAGCCCAGGATAGGGATGGCTTTGTGGGTACATTGCTGGCTCATGTTGAGCTGCTCACCCATCAGCAGCCCCATGTCCTTCTCCTCAGGGCTTGTTCTTATCCATTCTCTGCCCAGCCTGTATCTGTACTTGGGATTGCCCCAATCCAGTTACAGAAACTTACACTTGGCCTTGTCAAACTTCAGCAAAATAAACACTGCCAAGACAGCATGAATGCTTTGGAAGACTTTAGTGGTGCACAGCCCAGGTATGATCCCAGGGAGCAGTGGGGTTCCTGTGTGTGTGTGTGTGCATGTGTGTGTGTGTGCTTGTGTCTGCATGCCCATGTGTGCAAACACCTGATGTCTGTCAAAATGCCACTGCTGGCCACTTGTGTATAGTTTGGATTGGTCCCTACATGCTGGGTACACATGCTTTGGATTTGCAGACAGACAGAGCCCAGCTGTGCATCTCCCCTTGTTTTGATTTTTTTTTTTTTTAATGTAAGGAGTTCTTTGACTTCTGATGTGCTTACACAAGCACTTAGTTTCTGTGGCTATCCATGATCAGGAAGATACCCCTGCCTGCTCCAAGCCTGCTGCTTTCCATGCAAAGCAGACATGAACAGATGGGTGATAGGGAAGCTACAGCCACCCTACTAGCCCAGTAGTGAGTCATACGGTGACCAAGGCTTTGGGTTGTGGATTCATCATTTACCATCTAAATTGGACAATGCTAAGTTTACTCAGCTTTGTGTTTATGGAAATTAAGCAGCAAATAAATGAATTGCAGTTTATGTAAGGTTTAGATAAATAATCACAGGATGTTTCATCTTCTACTTGGATCAACTGGGCAGCTAGCTCAGCAGAACATGAGCTGAACTTAAGCTTCTCCTAGGTCTGAGCCAGGCTTGTCTTTGACAGATTTTGTTTCAAATATGCATCTTTATTTATACACTCCAGGCTGGATTTATCAGTCAACATTGTTTATGCTACATCTAAATCTATTTAAATAAACTGCAAAATAGAATAAGTATCTGAAGAAATTAATATGTAGGAATTAATATGTATTTCTGGTACTCCTGGGAAAGATATGCTCTCTTATTGATTCATAATTGTCCCAAACTTGGGAAATGTAGGCACTATGTAGGCTGATTCATTTCCTGAAACACCTATTTAAACCTAGACATACTAATCTGTCTTTTTATTTCTTTGTAATACAAAGGAAGGTAAACTAAAGAAATCTAAAGCAGATTTATTGTATCTGTAGGCTCAAATTTATCTGCTATGATACCATGATCACTGGATGAACTGAAGCTTACAGTGACTCCTGGAGCTGAGAAATCTCTCTAACTCATCTCCCTCTGCCAACATCATCCCATGACCAAAGCAATAAAGGTTTCCATTAAAAACAGTTTTTGCAAGAGTTCAAGTAGGGCCAAGTAGACCCACATCCTTTCTCTGATAGAGGCCTGAGTGGCTTCTTGTAAATATATGTATATATATGTATATATGCAGGAAAGCATGTCTATTTATTTATTTATTTATTTACTTGACAATCTGTCTCCTAGCTGCCAATCACTTTTAGGTCAAGGACTTCTTGACCAAATTTCACATCTTGAAATTTAAAGGGCTTTTCATAGACTTTTTTTCTTCCTTGAATTTACTCAGTTGCTCCTTGAATTTAAATACTAACTTCTTGAACCTTTTAGCTTAACTATGGTGAAAGTTTCATGAACGCAACAGGAAACCACTGCTTTTTGATTGCTTCAAGTTGGACACCTTCTAGGTTTATTGAAGTACACCTTGTTGTTAAATTTGGAGAGGTATTTAACAAGTCCCTGCTCATCTTCATGCAACTCCTGATTTTGTGATTCTCTGTATTTTGTGTTTCTCTCCACTCTGCATAGCAGGTGCAAGAGCATAAGACGGTTCAGTAAGTGTCCCTGTCTTTGATTATCCTGGCTGAGCTTGCCTGCAGCATTTCTCATTCTGCTACATCTTTCTTTGGAGATGAGGTGACCACAGCTGCCCACAGTACTCAATACAGCAAGGATTCATATGAGGTGAGTATGGGTGGTGTTTTACGTGTTGTTTATTGTTATTTTCATATTAATTTCTAGAATTCAGTTTTGGATTTTTCTGAGTAGTTCTGAGAGCAAATCTCACATGTCCATAAAATTATATATTCCAATGGCAAGATCTCATTTCCAAGTAGCGGTAGTCAACTCAGAACTCAGCACAGTGTACGGAAAGTCAAAATTGGGGTTTTTCCCCCCAGGTGCCTCACTTTAAATTTATCTACGCTGAATTTCATTTGTCATTTTATTGCCGTCACTCTATGTCATCAGGGTCTTCTGCAATTCACACTCAGCCCTTGTCTTTAGTACCCTGAATAATTTAGCAGCTATTCTCCAGCACAAATTAGCATCCCTAGAGCTCGTTCTGCAACCTACCTAGGCAGCAGGGGAGCTGAACTTGAGGCAAGCTGATATAACATCCCAGTAGCAGATATAAAGGCTTCATTTGCCTTCCCAACCATTCTGATGAAAGTGCTGAGATGTGTGCTGCCATTCTGCTGCTCTCGCCATGGAGCTGACAAATCAGGTTTTATTAGTGTTGAAATTGCTTTACACACAGGTTGCCATTAACAGAAAGGTATTGCTTCTGTGTTCGTTGTTTTAGCAGAAAGACCTGTTTGAAAGGGTGTCTAATTCCCTTTCTCATCTGTATTCTCAGATTCCATAAAAACTTTTGAAATTATATCTCTGCTTCCCTCTTTCACATGCAAATTTTTAGCAAATGGAAATTTCTGTCTTTCTAGTGCATAAGTAACTCCCATCTTCTCTTGGTCTCCCCGCTGTAAGGCTATAAACAAAGGCATATTGAGTGAGCTGGCAGTGAAATTACAGGAAGCTGAAAAGGTCAGAATCTTAAATCATAGATCAGATAAGACAAAGAATTTCAGATATCTCACAGCAAATAAAGTACGGAGAATGTGATGAACACTGTGTATAACACAGCATGAAACCTTATGTAGAAAAATGTGAAGTGCTATAAACTTCCTTTTCTGATTTCATTTGCTCCAACTGCATTTAGAAATTATAGCAGAAATGCAGTGATAGCCACGTTATTATTTACACACAGTAGGAAGCAAGGCTGAGCTACATGCAGAGATTGTCAATGAAGGGGGAGGCATTTTTACTACTGTAAAAATCTCATTAATTGTGTTTTGGTTTGGAAGCTCAAAAATCAAACTTAACATCCTAACAGGTGCTATAAAGGTATAATTATAATGATTTAATGCTTATATTTCAATAGCATGCAGGCTTGGTTAGTTCTCTGGTGTCTGCAGGACACATAAGTGAGGAGGTACCTGCTCTAGAAGCTTTAAAAAATTGGATCAACCATGATACCTTGCTACAGCCTGGTGTGTCTATGGAGTGTTTTCTTTAGGAGAATGCAGCTGACCCAGGGCTGGTGCTCAAGGATACCAAGGCCATTATGAAGTAAGTCCAGTTCCTCATTTGTTGGAAGCAATCCTTCATCCTGAGCAGAAGCTGGTTTCCTAGACTGACAGCTTAGGAGGAGGAAAATAGCAGAAGAAAGAGAGGTGGATGCCTTTCTCCTTGCAGTCAGTTACTGGAGAGTGGCAGGAAATGGAGCAGGAGAAGGCTGGAGGAAGGAGCTGTTGCAGAGGGAGTTAGATTTTTGGGGTAAAATCATCCCTCTTGCTTCACCCTTTCGACTGCAGAGGCCATCTGGTTACCCTCTGCTGGCAGAACAGTCACAGGATCAAGTTGGTTTACAACAGAGGTGAGCTGGGGAAGAGTCAGGTTAATAGATTTTGGCAGCACTGTGCAGTGTATATTCTTCAGATTTTTCCTGTAAAGCCCAAGGACAGGAACTTTAATGCTTCTTCTTAAAATATAAGACTTAACTTCTTATTTATGAGCTGCTTCTGCAACTGAAAATGTCTTGTAGCCTTACTTCAATATCCCAGTGTTTGGACTAACCTATAAATAATATGGCAGTATGAGGGGATGCATTCCCATGCCAAGGCTGTAAGGATGTGGTGAATATTGATATACTCTCTCCTAAAGTAGGCACTTCTCTTTTAAAAGCTGCCTGCCCATCAGTGTGGAGTGACTCTGGAGTTTGGCTGGAGGGCTGAGAGGGTCCTTCTGCCCAGTGGGAATTTTGAATTGTAGTTGCTTCATGCATCTAGGGCAGAACTTGGTCTTTTACCAAACCTCCAGGTAAGGAACCTCAAACCGAGAGATGATTTAAGGTCTGCAACAATATATCCTTCTCAGTAGTGAATTAATTCAACCCTGTCAATCAGCTGTAAGGAAGACAACCTGCCTGAAGCTCAGGGTACCTCCTTGCCCCTGCATGGAGAGGTCTCCATGAGGAGATGGGTGACCAATACAGCACGGGGAAAAAAAATCATACATATCTGTGCACCATCCATCAGGGGAGTACCTTGGAGATTTTTTCAACTGCACACCAAAGTATCACTGAAAACTCAGCATGAAAATAAAACCTAGTTAAAGCAAAGCCTCCCAAACCTAGACCACATCTGACAACACTTGCTCCCATGCAACTTCGTTATTGGGAAGAAAATTGCACCCCCAGGGACATTTTTCCATGTTCTTGCCTGCACACTAAAAACTTCTTTGGGCCGTGTATCATTCACATACTTGCAATTACCATAGACCCTCCCTGCAAGCCACCCACTTTCTGCTTTGACTTTACAGTTCATCAAAGGGAAACAAACCCAGCAGAGGGAAAAAAAAGGGGTCTGGACCTGCTTTTGGGGAGGAAGTTCCAGTTACACAAGGCAGGGAGGAGGGAAGCCAAGAGGGGCTTGCATTACCAGGTCAAATGCACAGGCAGCACATAAAATCAGGGCCTTCATGAAGAAAGCATTTACAGTAAATAAAAGCTAACTCCACCCAGAACTTTAAACCACGTGGAGGAAGAAAAACCAGGTAGGCAGCAGAAATGGCTGGAGGCCTAGTGACATAAATTATTGGCTTCCTAAGTCCACTGGAAGATTGTTTTCTGAGAGGTCTGTAGGGCCAGTGATGCAGTCTTGAAATACAGTTATCAAAACAGAATAATCTCAGGGACCAGAAGTGGTATTTTCTAGGCTGTAATTAACCAGTAAGCTGTCTGCTCATTCTCTTTTTTCAGTGCCCTCCCTTTTCCGGCAAATATTATTAAAATTCCCAAAATTTGTGTTCAAATACTTGAAACTGAAGACCCCCACTGCTGTAAGAAATAATGTAATTGGAGTGCATGGTCATGTAGCTTTTAACTTTTCCTCTTATGTATTAGTGAAATGGCTGAATCTCTGATTAGAAAAATTAAATCCAAGGGACCAAAACTGCTCTCTGCTGATGCAGAGAGCATCCCATGGAGCAATTACTGTATAAACTCTATAGTAGCTGTCATGCCAGGAGGCCAGAAGAAAATCTTTAGTCCCTGAGACATTAATCAAGGACTTTGAAAATGCAAGAGAAACACCATCTCTTCCTCCCTGCTCATCACAGATGTGCGATAAAAGCCAAAGAACCATGTGTATTAACCCCATCATTACTACAGATATATGGGAATCAGCAATCTTTGCATTAATTCCTCCCTCAGATTTGGCCTCTGTGCCCTGCCAGTTTGTGAGAGCTGAAGTAGTTCCTCTGGACAAGGACTTGTCAGCTATTGCTTTAGATCTGCATCATTAGTTGGAAGACCATTAGTAAATTACACACCACAATGTGTTGTTAAGTTTACATCAGAAGTCATGTGTTTCTGGGAGTCACAGGAATCCCATAAGGCGCCTTCGAGGACTACAGAGACAGAGAACCAAAATCCCAGATCCTTCCCACAAATCCAAGTTAGAGCTAATGACAGCAAAGAGCCCAAAGTGTACATCCTAAAGCACTGCTTTAGCTAGTCCCCATCCTTCCCTGCACTGATTTACCACATCTGTGTCTGGCTAAAACCCAGCACTGATTCTGACCCCATGTAAGCCTTGGCACTGCATAGAGTTGCCCACATATGTCAGATGAAACAGAATCAGGTCACTGGGATATGTTTATGTCATGTTTGTACCCCTCTAACAGGGAAGAGGCCAGGTTTGCTCTGCCCTGCCTGCCTGCTCTGACCCACAGCCTCCCACACACCAGAGCCAGCAGCCAGGTGTCCATTGTGTAGATGGCAAACATTGGACGACCTGGAGAAGAGGCTCCAGCTGACCCCCACGTGCTCTGTGGATGCTCAAGTGCCTGACACCAGGGAGTAGGGGGAGAGGGGATATTGTGGCTATCTTTTCCAGCAGCATCTTGCAGCAAGATCACAGCAGGCACAAGCCCTGCCAGTCTCCGAGGGTATGTTTGTATGGACTGTGTCACAGTGGCTCTCAGCATTGAAGAAGTCTAAGTTTGCTAAAGATAACTGGTGAATAAAAGCATTTACTAAAAAGAAAAAGCAGGCAATAAAGGGTTAATAGCTTCTGTTAAGGCAAGCTTGGATTTTTGGTTATTCCCCTTGTTTGAATTCAGAGTATGGAGATATATTACCTTTCAGTGTCTGAGTTTGATTAGATAGATACCTGAGCTCTGTCTTTTCCCTAGGATATATCACTAAAATGCTATATCCATTTTAATTCATTCTACACATGACACCTTCTCTTCTTGCTTACCCAGCAAGATATTTTCCCAAGCTCTCCCAGTGACTATTTACCTGCTGGAGCATTTACATTGATGCACCAGTGTGGGCAGCTGCTTTTGGCAGCTGTCCTTTTGGACCTGGTGAGCCACACTTTGAACTTTGTCAGATTGAAAAGGTCAGACCACTACAGAAACTGACAATTTTTAATTTGATAACTTCTGTGGGTATTGAAAGGTACTCACAGAACAAATAAATTAATGTGAGACTGACTGCTCTAACCAAACTGCAGCTGTCATTTGGGGGAAGAAGTAAATTAATTCCAATAAACAAAGAGAAATCCTTAATGCCCTTCTGACAACACTGAGATCTCAGTGAGGAGGGAAAGAAGTTTAGTTTATTAATTCTTTGGAAAACTCCCAGAGCTTATCTTTTCTGTTTGTGTAATGCTAATGTTTTGCCATTAACATTAAAGGGGCCATTAACAGCCCCTTTTCCACCCAGTGGGCTGGGGGGAGGTGGGACATTGCATGTGGTGGGGGATTTCAGGTGGATTGTCACTCTCCAGGAACAATAATAGCAGTTTGGGTGGCTTATGGCCACAATATCTCCTGCCGGAGGCAAACTAACCTGGCACAGAAAAAGACATGTGGGTGTCATCATGGGCACTGCCACAAGGTTGTGTGGGAAAACAAAGCCCCGTTCTCTTGCAGACAAACTCTACGGCTTGGGTTGGCGGGATCAGTGCCAGCTGTGAGCAACCACACCCAGGCTCACTTCTCGGTTTACCTAAAACCTCCAGGCTTCTTATTGTCGCCAGGTTTAAGATTGACAATCCCGGTTTTCCCTTCTCCTGCCTCTGAGGTGGATACAACCCTCCCAGGGGCAACAAGTCCTGTCCCTGATGGATTGTCTGGGACAAGTGGAACAAGGTGAAGCCTTCAGCTGAAATCAACTTTACAGGCTTTCTTTAGAAAGATGCCACAGCTGAGTGTCTTCTACCTTTTTTTCCCCCTTAATAAATCTCATTTTTAAAGGAAGTGAAAATCATTATTTCAGTTGTAGGATTTTGAATGGATGTGGTTGTGTGACTGAGAGATGAGTCACTGGTGCCCTTGTAGACTTTTGTACCCTAAACATAGAGGAGTAAAGCTTGTGGAAAGGCCAATGGCCAAGGTAGGATTGGTCAAATACAGAATATTCCCATAATTACCAGGCACTGACACAACAGGTCTGGTGATATTCACAAGGAAAAGCTTTGTTGGCACTAAACTCCTAAATGACACTTAGAGTACTGAGTTAGGGGTTGGTGGAGAGCACAGAGGGTTTCAGTGGGACTCATAACACTGAGCCCTGAAACAGCTGGTCTGAAATGCTATCTCATGAGTGAACAATGCTCAGAGCCTCTGCCTTCCCTCTGCCTTGGCATCCAGCACCACTGGGGCATCTCTGCCACACCAGGGTCCTTCAGTCCCTGTGCTCTTGTGTCAATCTTGTGCAAGTGGGCTTGGATGCCCTGCACCTCTCTATGCATACATGATGGAGGTAGAAGTAAGATTAAAATATATAAATGTAGCCTGTAATACTTCTGGTCCAAGGAGGTTTGAGCCTACTGATCTTTCTTACTAAGAGCCTGATGTGCCCATCTATTCAGCTGAGGGCAGAGTTGAGCTGAAGGTGGAGGAGCAGGATGAATAACAGGTAAACAACCTCCTCTGTTCCAATTTCAGCTCGGCTGAGAGACTCTGAAGGAGATTATAACCTCTTATATGCATGAAGAAGTTGGGTACCTGTGTTTCCAAGGGAGAGTAGGTGGCTGAGGTCTTTGGGTTTGTTTGGATTCCCTTTCTCCAATTCATCTCCATGTGGAAGGTTTTTTGGGTTTGACCCTATGTTCTTTTTGCCACAGAGATCTTGCATTTAATCTTGGTTTGCTTTAAAGTTAATTATCTAGCACTGAGAGTGTTGTGGTTTAAAGGACAACAACTTTTTTTTCTCCTTCCTGGGGGGGTTCTTTGTTTTTCTACTTCCGCCGGGGCACAGTTTCCAGCAGAGGTGAGGAGCCCACGGATTGGCTAATTTTAAGATGGGCACTTCGTGTAGCCACTTGAACATTAGGGGCGTCTTTGCGAAGCTTACATTTTTAAGAGC
>VZTR01008429.1:676841-725873 GCA_013400775.1 Chaetops frenatus | reverse complement strand
GGAAGAAGAAACCACCTGGGGGTTGATTTTGATTTTGTTGTTTTTTGTTAATAAACTATTTTTATCTTTGAAGTTTAGGCCTTTTTTGCATTTCTCTTAATCCTTATTCTCATGAAACCACTACACTGCACTCTCCCCTGGTGTGAGCAGGCGAGCAGGTAAATGTGAAACCGCTACAGAGAGACATGTTTTCTTTCACTTAAGTTGCTGTTTCAAGGTCGGTGTTTGGTATGCAGCTCTCACACTTCAGCATTGTTTTGATGCCTTAAGCACGAGGCCTGCAGATGGATCAGTCTAACACAAGACAGACCTCAAAAACAAGGGGGGAAAACATCACCTTTTCTTCCATGAGGATCATCTTAAATATGAAGAGGTTTGATTCCCCCCTGCTACCACTTATTAAGGATCTGAATAATTTTGTCTTCTGTTTGCACACTTTACCTTAGGTGAAGATTTACTGTGTGGAGCCATCTGTTGCAATCCCTATCTTTGGGTCCCTGTTGAGGCACAAAAAACACACTTGAGACCACAGCTCTGTAACCCACTGCTGGCTGAGAATAAGCCACCCTCTAAACAAAGGAAGACGTAAGTCCATCATTCATACTGAGAAAGGTCATGGACAGGCAGGTCCAGTGCAATGGAACTGTATCTCCTGCTTGGAGAGGTCCATCATCTAATGATTCTACTGAATGGATGCTTGGAAGGAAGACTATGTGGGAAAAAGGCTGTGGGATTTGGAGGAGTTTGTGGTAAACAGAAAAGATTGTGGGGAGCAGGACAGGACTGTAAAGTAAGATGTGATTTGGAATTTTTTTTTAAAAAGTCTGCGTTGCTCAATCCAGTTTCTGTTTTGTTAGAAGTGGAAGCCACATAAAGTTTAGGACCTCCAAAACCTATGCTTGAATTAATACAAAAGCTGTTCTTTAGCATGAACTGCTTATAATAAAACAGAGTGTTTAATTCTTTCTTTCAGTAAAACTGGAAATGAGACCTTGTGTCCTGTTCTCCAACTCTCTTGGTATATCATACTGCTTTTAGCCTCTTTACTGTAAATCGGCAATCAAATTCATGCCATCTGAAAAAGCAGAAAATGAATATCAAGAATTCTCCTGGGGAAACTATAGCAAGTTTAATTCTTTAGCTACTGCAATTAATAGGTCCTACCTTGAGGTCTAAGAAACATTGTGTTTTTAGGGACCAGAAGTCTGAAGAAAGAAAAGCCTGTTAAAGGAGAGCTGTGTGGGGAATAGCAACAGAATAGCAGGTTAAAACCTAGTATGTCCTGCTGTTCATGTCGTTAGGTGGTCAATGCATTAGTCAACACAGACAGAGAGGCTGTGCTGTTTTTGAATATACATCACCCAAGAGCTAAGAAGGTCTTCCCAAGTGCCAGCACCCTGCATGTGGTTATGCCTGGCCTGGCTGTTGACTTCATTAGCCCATGGCTGAAATGAGTACGTGGACACAGCTGCATATTCTATTCATGATTTCTGACTAGCTTAGGGAGACTTGATTCTCCCTTCCCTACTTATTTGAGCTTCAGACTCAGGACTGAGAGGTTGAAGTTATGTTTCTCTGAGGAAAGCATTTTGTCCAAGTGGTATTTTATAACGTCTGAGATACAGAAATGAGCTATTGCTGTTTTCATTTGCACAGTAGTTATCTAGCCTTTGTAGCTCATAGATCTTCCTCTGTAGCCAGATGTTGAAAGCACCTCACATACATGGCTTTACAGGCTCCACAGCATGCTACAGTCCAATGTCACCTTGGTGATGATTCAGTTCCTGGATCCACAGCAGCTGTTTTGTGGAAGAACATTGAAATGGTCCTGCAAAATCCTGGCAGAATTTATAGTGTAAGGAGAAATTCCCAACACCATTGGACAGAGGTAATGGCATGTGCAGTTTTGTGGAGGAAGGTCCCAGCTGAGCAGGTTGAGGCTTCATTACAGCAGGACATGAGATGGTCGCAGAAGAGAAGGATGGGTGGGCATTATTTATGCCTGTACTGCCTGTGCCATGGCTTGCACTTCTCTCCTCCCAAACCAAGCTAAGTTTGCCTGCACAGCTTCTTAGGGGCTGCCCCTGTAATGTGCCAGCCCCTAAACTACCCCTGGGCAGTGTCTGAGGGAAAGCCAGGTCAAACCTGTGCTGGGGAGCACATTACAAATCAAGAACACCTCAGTTTGGACCACTTCTGTTCTGAAGAGGACTGCAATTGAGGGCAAAGATTTCCACTCTTTCCTGGAGTTTCTGCCACTATAGCTTAGTAACAGATACAAAGAACAGCAGTGATTGAGGAGTCTGGGTCACAACCCCATGAAGAGTTTGATAAGAAGAGAGTGCAAAGCTTCCTTCAGCTGCCAGGCATCTGACCAGCAGAAAAATTAGTTTGACTAGATCATAGTGGGGCTGCTGCATTTGAGGAGTTCAAATTTCCTTAGAGCAGGGGATAAAGCAGGAAAGTTTAAAACTGTCTGTGGTCTCAGTCCCTCGGCATAGCTGAGAGCATCAGGTGTGCTCTCCCTTTGCTCCTGTGCTGACCAGGGACTCACTCTGCTGACTGTGGCCTGTCTGATACCCAGGACCTCCCCACAGAGAGCCATCAGCCCACCCCATGTCTGGGAAGTCTGGAGGTGTGGCAGCATCCACTGGGAGGCTGTCGATGTTTAGTGTCACAGACTGTCTAAACATTGTGATCCGCGCCCCTGGCAGTGAACTCAGGAATGTAACTTGCTTTGTCTCCCCTGCCTTTACAAGCATTGTTACCCACTTACTGAAACAGATCTTTAAATAATGAATGTGCTGTGACACCTTGTGCTTTTTTAGCTGTGAAGTGTGAGACTGCAGCAGTGTGGAACTCATCCTCTTCAAGAAACGTGACCAAGAGGTCTTTACTTTCATTTGCTATCACTTGCATTGGCCGTGATCTATTTCCCAATCAGAACAGGGGCAAAAGTGCTGAATGCCACATGGTGTAGAAATCAGGGGGTGTTGGGATGTCCTCTCCTGTCATCCCTTACAGGGAAAACCATCAGGAGAGGCTCTGTGTTATGGAGGTTTGTAGCAAGCAGTAAGTGAAGACAGAAAGGTGATGTGAGATCTGCATAACCTGTGTATGTCAATTTAATTGAGAGATGTAATGGCCATTTTACTCATGGGCAATTTTATATTAAATATGCACAAGTAGTATATGTGTTACTAATGGAGAAGCCTTTTTGGTGATGGGTTACTGCTTTTTGAAGAAGTGGTACCTCACTCAGCCATGACTAATGTACTTAGGCTAAACTACACCTTTAAAACATGCCTAATTGTCAGTTTTTATGCTGGGTACAAACCATAAAAAATTTACCAAAAAAAATGCCTACAGACCTTTGGTACAACTTCATACAAGAGAAGGCAGGGACATGACCTGTGGGCTGAGCAGTGGAGGGATGCAAGAGTGTCTCAGAAACAGCAGCCAGTATGAGGTTTGGTCAAAGGCAGGAGAGGTAGGTGCGTACTTGGGTAACACATGTGTAAGCTACCGGCTTAGAAAGGCACCTTTGGAAATGTAGCTTGGGCAAAGTATTGTTGAAAGATACTTTCTGTGCTATTTTACATTAAAATAAGAGGAAACTGCAGTATGGTCCCACCTGGCCCAGCTGTGCAGTAGTTCTCAGGGACAGTACACACCAGTGTGTGACTCCCTCTCACCATTGGGGTGAGGAGTAAAAGACATCTGAAGAGGAGCTGAAGGGGCAAAGAGGTGACTGGGGGTTTGTGAAGCAATCAAGCACCGACTCAGCTTGCCCTGCTACGAGCTCCATGTCCTAAACCTGAGCTGGCCTGACGCTGTCTGCAGTGCTCTGTGCCTACACCTGTGTGTCACACAAGGCTGCTCGCATTTCTCTGTGTGCCTGTCTGCTTGTCAGGCAGCTCTGTGCTTCCTCACATCCCACCTCATGCCCCCAGTGAGATGCTGGGGGACTGTGGCCTCCCCCAGGAGCAGTCAAGGGCAACCAGACCACGTCTTTCAAACCTGGATTAAAATTTTCTTCTTGACAAAGAAGGAAAGGCACTTTTTCTGTCTTTTTATCTTATGCTTGCCATTTCAGGGGGACACTCAGTTGCTCAATTCCTCCCTAAAGAGGAAGCTGTAGGATGTGGAGAATTGCATTCTCCGTTTTCAGCAGGACTCTTGGGACGATTTGCCTATCTTTTCTTTTTTTTTTTCCATTTACATATGATAATCACATTGGGACCTCACAGTTACTGCAGACTTAATGACACTGAGATATGAAATGTTGTCTCTGATGGTTGTCAGGCAGGAATTCCTTAAAAACAGGCCTACTTATTTAAAACTATATCTATGGCTATAAGCTGTGGTAGGCAAACTGTGGAAAATATACACTGTGGAAATGTTTATGAGCAGAGCTGTGGTTTGATCATGCTGCTGCCACTTTTTAAAATTTATATTTCGCTACTGCAAATTCTTACTATAAATTCTGGCTACAGTAATCTGTATTCTTATTAACAGCTTGGTTTAAGAAAAGAGGGATATGTGGGAGGTAAAGGATTAAAAAACAGTATATGCATGCCTCAGATACCTCTTCTTAGCAAAATCTTGCTTAAATGCAAAAATGACAACAATCCCTTATATCCTGGGCAGGAGGGGGCTGAGTAGAAGCTGGAAAGGGAAAAATCACATGCAGACAGTGGATGAAGGGCTGAGACATGGGGTGAAGCTGTATGCACTGAGCTAGAAAGGATTTAGAAAACAGTCTATGCTTTTGATAAACAGGCACGTCATCACAGAGGAAGATAATATTCCAGAAGAAAACTGGCTTATGAGGTATCTTCAAAGGACACACATGGGCTGCTTGGGGAGGGGGTGCTGTTGCCTGTGGTGGGGTGACCAGAGATCCCTGCTCCCTGATCCCCTGCTTATTCCAGTATGATATGCTGCTGCTGGGTCCTGCTGTGCTCTTGAGGTCTCATACACAGATTTTTGCCTGACAAAATGGCATGGTGGGCCTTTCAAATTCCTACTCCCCCTGCTGAGTCAGGCTTGTGCCTGCACCCTCTTGATGTGAAGCCAGCTTACTGCTGAGGGGCCAAACCCTAAAACATTCCCTCACTTAGTGTGACTGACGTGAACTTTTAAGTATCATGGTGTACTTTTTGTACCACGACTTTTTCACCCAAGTTCTTCTAGCACTTCACCTGACAGACATTTTTTTAAAAGTTACTTTTTCCAAAGTGAGCCAACCAAAAGTGACTCAACACCAACTTTTGAGTTCAAATGTAGATCTTCTCCAGTTTGGAGGAATGCCAGGCACACTCACCTGGGCAAATGTTACCAAGAAAGCCTTGATGGAAATAAAGTGCCTAAAATTTAACCTGGTGTTTCTGAAGGCAAATTTTTTTTACCACACATGCCAGAAACACAGCTACAGCTATATATACATTACACATGGAGGCTGGGATCTGGCCCAGCAGAGCTCTCAGCCTGTAAGTGCTGTATCCAAATTAACAGATAGCCAGACCCTAAGTCTCAGCTGGGAAGCAGCTACTAATGGCAAAGAGGCACTAAAGCACTTAAACTGTCTCTGAGCCGTGCCTAATTGTGCAAAGGCTCCTCTCCTGGCCACCCTCACAGAGTTTAATTGAGTGCTTTTTTGTTGTTGCTGTGCTGAAACAGAAGCCGAGTATTTACTCTGACAGGAGGAAGGAGGAACTTCACACCAGAACAGGGACAGCTTCTCTAGCCCCTCAGCTTTCTGTGGTAGCTGCCCAGCCATAGATTGCAGGCTTGCTCCATGCAATGTCCAAGATGTTAGCATAAATCTCCCTTAACATTGGACTTTGCAGAGCAATGGGCCAAAAGTGGTCACAGCCGAACACAGATGAGAGACAGTTTAACAGGCATTTCCTCACCTCCTCTTATTAAAGGTGGGAATCAGTCTGCCTAAACTGGGATAGACTCTGACAGCCTTGCAATGGCAGATTAAAATTGGACAGCAGAAGCTTCTTCCCACCTCCCCCTGGCCATTCACCTTGTCCCCTGGCTTGTCAGAGGCAGCTGCTGCTGATGCAAAGATGTCCGAGCCACACACAAACCAGTGGGGTTGCCTGCAGTCTGGTGCACCAGGCTGAAGGAAAACCCAAACAAAAAGAACAGATGCTGAAGGGAACCATTGCTTAGATTGGGTGTTGTGCCCTTTGCCAGGGTCCAGCAGCTCCTCCTTTCAGGACCTTCCCCAATTCAAGGGTGATCTGATGCCAAATGCATGCCCAGCAGCCACCTCTACCAGAGGAGGAAACTGCTTTAGGCTTTCAGGTTGAGCCACGTCCAGCTTCAAAAGGATGTGTGGAAAGTGTCCTCCCCAGAACACCCTGGGGCCAAGGGGTCAGGTCACCTCCTGGCCACTGGCATTTTTAAAACGGAGAGAGCCCAGCTTCCCCTCACTTCTTCTTTAGAAATTCATAACTACCTGACTGTCCATCCTATCTGTCATCCAAAAAAACATAGCTCTGCTGCATTAGGTGCCTCTGCTTAAAAATGCATAGGCTCGGCGGTGTGCCATATAGACATATGGTATATGATCATATGGAAGTGGTAACTTCATAGCACTGTCCTGCTAGCATAGAGGAACAGTAGCTTTGTGCCAAAACTATGGACTTCTGTTTAAATGAAAACTTTATCTTTTGATATTTTTCCAGTTCTTTGCAAAATTACATTGTTCTTCACTATCAGTCTTCTCACAAAACACATACAAAGATTTTATGCTAAGACTGATCACTCAAGGATTATTATTTCAGTCCCAGAAAGAGGCTTTTGAAGTCCCCATCATCCCCCAAGAGCTGAGAAATTCATGTCTCCTCAGCAGGCAGGTCCTTACTGCAATGTTTGATGGGGAGCAGCTGCTGTGTTGCTCCTACTTCAAGTTTTCCCAATATGTTGCAAACCTGAGCAGTCTAGTTCTTTCTGTACTTTTCAGGAAGACTCCCTGGCAAGAACACACATGAGGGGGGAAAAAGGTAATTTGGGTTAAAAGACTTAATCATCTGTGAGCCAATGTGCTGACATGAGTGGGAGTGGAGTGAGTTCAGCACTTGAGAAAGCAACCACCACCTCGCAGGTTCTGAAAGAACAGTTCCTCTGCAAAACAGTGAGTAATAATTCTGGTTATGTCACTGTCTCTCCTTGGGGAAAACTAATTATATCCTGATACCATTGCTCCTAAGTTTGCTTTTTGATTGTTCTTCTTCCATTTATGCTCAATTAAGCACCAATGCCTTCCCCAGAATTAGCCATGGAAATCTAAGAAACCATTCACTCCAGTTGCTCCAAAAAGCAGCTTTATTGGATCCTGCTCGCTGATGCACCTAAGCTCTCTTAGTGCCCTGCTACTTCTGTCCCTCCACTTCTGCTGGAGCTGGATAGAGAGAAAACAGAGAGAAAACAGGGAGAAAAAAGAGAGAAACCTTTCAGTGTGTTCACAGGGCACATCAGTCTGCTTTTGTTGGTGCTCTCAGACAGCATCTCTGTCTCCTGAGGTATGATTCATGGGTAGCTGTTTGCTTAGCAAGTTATCACTTTGCTGGCTAAGTATGCTTACGAACAAACAGGTTTTGGAAAGAGCCAAGGTTTGTTTGCTTGGAGTACAGCATTATCTTTGGAAGCCAATTGTGCACTCACGTTGCTCCAGCATAAAGGAAGATGTGCTCACCCATGCACCTTTTTGTGGCCCTAATTTGGGGAGAGGGATCTTGGGAAGAAGCAGTGATGTACCTGAGTGATCACTGGATGTCATAAAACCCCACACTGCTTTCACCATCTCCTCTGTCAAGCGAAAGGAGCAAACATGATTAAGAAAATGCATCTTGCTGTTGGAGCTTCTTATGGCTGTGATAAAAGCTGCAGGGGTAAGCTGAGCACTTCAGGTCCTAGAATAGGATGGGGATAAGTACAAGAAGTATGACTAGAGTTCTGGGAAAAACCCTGTCACTTGGGGATCGTTGCAATGGATGCAGAGGGCAGGGTGGCCTCTGGGCTGGGGAGTGCCTTCTGCTGGCCCCTCTTTTGCTTCAGGGAGGAGGAAGCATGTGTAGAATGGGGCCCACTATTTGG
Organism: Chaetops frenatus; assembly: GCA_013400775.1. Classification (NCBI taxonomy): domain Eukaryota; kingdom Metazoa; phylum Chordata; class Aves; order Passeriformes; family Picathartidae; genus Chaetops; species Chaetops frenatus. The sequence goes on along the minus strand of VZTR01008429.1, from coordinate 717,758 downwards.
GTCTCACACTTGTCTTTCCAGGCTGCTCCACCTCTCCCATATCCCCTTTGGCAGCTGGAGACTGCTGGACAGTAACTCATACGAGGACAGCAATCTCACACCTCAGAGCACACAGTGACCTGCCAGCCACCTCTGCTTGCTCCAACACCTCAGATACTGCTTTACCATTGAAAGTAGGACTAGAACTCACAAATGCCAGCTGGGGAGACTCAAGAGGACTGCAAAGCACTGACAGACAGTCACCATCCTGGCTGGAGTATGGGGAAGTGTTTGCATATGCTGGGAAAGAAAGGGATTTTATTTTGTTCCTGATGCGGATGTGCATGGTGTGCACCTTGCAAGAAGGACTCTGTGGTGTGGTTTCCATCTCCTACTGTTCATGCTTTGGCAGCCCTGGCCATGTCCATACCCAGTGTTTTCCATCCCCCTGTGTCTCACAAACACAGTCCCAGCATCATGTTGCATGTGAACTCACAGTGTGTGTCTCACGGGGTGAACCTCAGCAGCTCAGACTCTGAGCAGGGATTTCTTCCATAGCTAAACACAAAAAAAGTCCTAAGTGAGGGCAGAAAACCAGCAAGAGGTGAGAATGTTGGGAAGATGGAGGAATAGGGTGGTGCTGTGGGGGAACAAGTTGCCTGCTGAGACAAGGGCAGAGAAGTCTGACCCCATCTGTGCTTGTGTTTCCTCTCACAATAGTGGCACCTGCATACATGGTTGTCCAGGCAGCCCCCTAGATTTACCACCATATTATCTATTCTCGTAAGGAATTCCCTCACTCTGCTGGGAAGCAGAGCTGGGTGCACTCTGAAGCTAGTGCAGCTTGGTTTGTAGGAGCCCAGTGGACTTCAGGGACACAGTGCAAAAACAGACCCAACTTTTGTTGTTGATTTTGATCCTCCAGAAATTTTAAAGGCAAGAAGGGACTGTGTGTTACACACCATAAAACTGTATCAAGAGATTGCTGCATCAAGCCTGTAACTTCTTGTTAAGCTATGATATGGCCTTTAAAAAGGCATCCAGCCTTGATTTAAACACCTTGAGTACTGGGGAATGGAGCGTGTCTGTGCACCTCATTTTGAATCTCAATTAATACGGTTTCTGCTCCCTGCCCAGAGGCTGTGTTTGATATGCATCTGTTCTTTGGATTAAAGAATTTTCTACTGGCACTGATTTCATGATGAAGATACAGCTAACATCAGAACGAGCCCAACATATCCCCCCTTCTTTGTTAAGCCAAACAGATTGAACATCAGGGATTTCTCAGTACATTTGCTCCTGTAACTGAGTTTTGAAACCTGCATTTAGCATCCATTTGAAGTGTGGGCACCCACAGTGGATATCACTGGATGGTACCAATCCCAACAATGCTGCTTGCAGGATTGACACTGCCTTCTTGTGTGCAGCAAAAAGGCCCATTCTTTGCCTGGGGATTGTATAAGTTCACTCCCATCCCTCTCTGCAGGCAGACAGGCCAATTTCATGGCTCTTCATTGCTTTTTGAAGTTCATGGGGGGAAACCTTAGCCCGTTCCCTTCTCCTCTGTTTGTCTGGTGCTCTCCCTCTATACTCTGTCAGCTTGTACGGGTTTGGCTTTTGTTCCAGCTCCTGGCTGGGCTGCTTCAATTGACTCCAACAGCAGGAAACTACACAAATTGAGGTTCTTTCTGAGGTAGTTTTCTGCAATTATGTGAGGGAAGATGGCCCACAGGGGATCTGTCACTCACTGGCACAAGGCAAGCAGCAGGGACAAAGGTCTGGGAGCAGGGAGAGGGCAGAGGAGAGGCCAAAGTAGATGTGTGCCCTATTGGTGCCTGTGCCTGTGAGGGATGGCTAGATCTTAAATGATATGTTTTACTACCTTGACCTGGTCCTGAAGGTGGGTCTTTCCTAATGGTCCTTGTGAAACAGCTGGGTGAGCATTTATAGAAAAGAGAAGGGCCTGATCTTTTCATTAAAAGCCCTTTTAAATGGGTTGTCCATCTTTATTTTGTAAATGCATGGTCCCCCATGCTGACTATGGGGTTAACAGTTCCATCACCATATCCAGATGACAAAAAATAGTGACAGCACATCACACTTACAAACCACTGTCTATAGGTATTTCTGCAAAGATGTTTGCAAAAATGAGCCTGTCCCCATTTATAGACACATGAAGGAGGTAAAATGACTTTTTCAGTGGCTCAGCCACTGAGAACGGGGTCCAGCTGACACTGTGGAAGAACCCATCTTTCACCAGCTCATTTTTCAACCATAAGCTACAGAAAACTGCAGTGAGATGTTTTTAATCAACCAGGATTTTGTGTTGAGCCAGGTAAAATCTTGGGCAGCTGCAACAAAATCAGCTCCTTTCCTAGCTTATAAATGCTGAGAAACTTGTCAGGTACCCTCTGGTGAGAGAGGATAATGTGGTAGAGGCTTTGTCATCATCAGCTATTCAGAAAACATTGCACCTGGATCCTGTCTCTAAGCCCTCAGCGTCTTAGATAAGACAGTGATACAAAAGATGAGTGTATGTTTTTGTGTGCATAAAAGCCTGGTGTTCAGGGCATTAAATCTGCCTCCTTGTGAGGAATTTCTTGAGAACTGTATGTCAGCTTATTATTCTTCACTTCAGCACTGGATACTTGGTGGCTGACTACTTCCACCTATTTGTTCCAGAATTATGGCAGCTTTATTTAGGTGATAATATGAGCACTGTGCTGTTTTATGAGACAGTAATCCAATTCTCAAGTGGATGAACACTCTTCAAGGCCACATAGTTTATCCTGATGATTCAAGGAACTGAAGTACTGACAAAAAAGTAGTGGTGTTCCTTCTCATGTTGTTATGCTCCAATTCTCCGCAGGCTAAATATATGTTCAAAATATCTGTGATGTGATGTGAGAAGAAAAATCATAAGGAGATGATGGGAATGACAGTGAGGAGCAGAATGACAGAAGGAGTTGGAGAGGGGGATATTTTATTGTTTACTTATTAGTTATGGCAGTAATTTCTTGATGATATTCCTCATCTTTGAGATAGGGACTGTGCCTTCAACCTAAAATCCTCTGGCTCTGGGTTAATCACAAACTATATGATTTCCACAGGCCCAAGGAGCTGAGAGCTAAAGGCTATTCACAACTGCCAGAGTCCAATCTGTAGCTGAACATACCATGGGATTAAAATGTTCTAGCTCTTGGACTGTGCAGGTTCAGGCTGCTTACACACGGACCCAGCACGAGCTGGCTCTGCTTTTTTTCCTCTGCTCTGCTTCGTTGTACCGCTCACTTTTGAAAGGGATTCAAACTGACTTTTACAATTGAAATAATAAGGTTTTGATAGAAATGTGCAGTGTATGAATCTGCATTATGTAGCAAATAAGCACCTACCTGGTGGCTGCTTCAATCCTCAATAAGGGTTGGGATGCACAGGGTGCAGCTCAGTACTGGGACCATGGTCTTTAATGAGAGTGATGTTTATTACTTGACAAGAAGTGATCCCAGCAAACAAGCTAGGAGTGAAACCAGGCTTTTACTGTGGACACATGAATTCACTGACTCTCCTTGTCTGTTAAAGCATGCTACAGACTGCGAGAAATTCACTGCTGATAACTGTTATGTTCCCAGTCTTGCTCTGAGGCTTTGTGCAGCTCTGATGGCAAGGTTTGCCCTCCAATAGGAGTTAGTTGGGATTAGGTCTATGAATGACAGCTTACCTTTAGCATTGCACAGATGGCATTTGTATCTTAGGGCCAGCTGATTTCACAACTTTGGTGGAGGATGTTTTCTGCTTTTCTGCAAGCCACTGGTGTAGGGTCTCTCTCTGACACAGTTACCCCTGCACAGAGCTGAGTGAAGATACTCCCTCTAGGCTTGGTGGGGGGATCCTGGGAAGGTTTTATGGTTGCTCCTCATCACCAGCTTCTGCAGTCAGGTGAATTTGGAGCTGTTTGGAGGGTTGCCCTCCAGCCACTACAGAGACACCACTAATGTTCCAGCCTAAAGATTGAGGTCAGAAGGGAGAAAATATGTAACTCTCATCAGAGGTGCTCAACAACGCAAAAAGAGCCTGCAGTGAACTATTTTGGGAGTTTGCAGAGTACTGAAATGCTACTTAAAATTACAATTAATTTAAAAATTCCGGATAAATATTACTACTTCCAGTATACTTAGATATTAATTCCTGGTTTGAACATGCAGTCCTGATTCTGTTGTACTTTTTGCTTTGAGCTACTTAAAAGCTGGGTCTTACAAAGTGCCGATATCTCTTAGGTCCTTTTGAGGTTGATAAAAAAGAAGCATTCAATAAAAGTAGTCCATTTATTCATTATTTAATAGTGTATATCAAAGTTATCAATCTTGATAAACATCACTGGCCATGTAACTCCAGTGTTGTGCTGAAGGGAGGCTGCTTGCCCAGGCACTGGATCTGCTCATGACTTTGTCTTCTGCTGGTGGCTTATTAGTACCTTTCAGACCAACAGTAGTCTCACAAATGCTTGTCTAGGAATGCTTTAGACAATTTTTTTTTAAATAAAATTAAGTAATTAGACCAGGAGCTAATTAAACTTAGCATGTGGTTTTCTAGAGTAGCAGATGAATCATAAATTTGAGGACAGTGTTAATTTATCTGCTGGTGACAAATCTATATTACTGACATGGCATTTTGGGGGCAGACACAGGTACTTATTCAAATAAGTCATAAATAGAAGATATGTGCATTAATTACCCTATGACAGCTGCAGCCAGATTTAACAAAACATTGATCTGCCTAGAATAAGGTAAATAAACTCTCTTGCTCTGGGGGATGCTTCTGGTGCTTTCCACACATCTGAGAAGCACATCTTCTGGTAACCAGTGCCACTGGTGACTGCAAAACACGTGGAGGAACAAGTTCTGGTGAAGCTGCTTAAAGGGATGAGCAAGGATGGTGGCATTAACTGGGAACTACTCTGTATTGGTATTCATCACCGCTCTCGTTCTTTTTCCACTGGCCTTGTCAACAAGTCAGTAGTTATACTCAAATACACTGTCTCACTGGTGAGGCAAGAGCTGGCAGTGGTGGTCCCAGTCAGCTCCAGTGTCATTAGTCTGTGTCAGAAAACCCTCTGCCAGTCAAGTGAGGGTGACAGCGGTGTGGCAGTATTTACAGACATGCATACTTTGTGACAAATGACCAGTGCCTCGGGAATGAAAGCTGAATAACCGACGAATCTTCATCTTAAAAAGAAAAATAAAATGGATCACGCAGGTATGAAAGAAAGATGGAAGTAAATCTTAAAATAAAGGGCTCTGGGGAAAAAGGAGAGGTTTCCAGTACATGAATTTTGCAGGGAAGGGAGAGATGATGAAGCTGGTAGGGAGATGACTGGTGACTGTCACAGCACCTAGGCGTGACAGGATGGCAGTTCAGACCCTCTCTCCATGCATGGACTGTGAGATGAGGCTGTTTGTAAGAGATACTCAGGCTGAAATGGCCTTGGCCCCACCAAAGTGAGATCAAGGTCTGGGCTTTTCGGTATGTTTTGAGGGTGATGTCTGTGTACAGGTCACCTGTCTGTATAGTACATTGGAAGAGGTTGCCCTGAAAAGCTGTGGATGCTCCATCTCTGGAAGTGTTCAGAGCCAGACTCTATGGACCTTTGAGCAACCTGGTGAAAGGGGATGATCTTTGAAAGTCCCTTCTAACCCAATCATTTGATGATGCCCTGGTGTTGTCTGTGCACAGATACATAAATGAACATCCAGGTGCCTGGATAAGAGCCTCCATAGATGCTTCCTGCCGGATGGCTTAGGGGGAAACAAGCCCCTTTGGGCACGTCTGCCTCCTTCCACTGGCTGGAGGTAGTTTCAAGTGGATGAGCTCAGACTGTGGATCAGAGCTGTGGATAGATAAGGAGAGGGTCTTTTCTCCCTCAGCTATCAAAGGTACCTGCCTTTCTCTTCTTGCTGATGGAAGGGTGTAACATTTTGGGCACTGATTTTCCATCCTCTGAGCTGTAGGCACGTTTTAGATCCCATTCTCAGCAGATGGATTGCCTTGTGTCGTTGCAAGGAATCCCACAATCTGCTGGGCTGGATTGCAGAGGGCTCTGTCCAGCTTGTGACCTCACAAAAGTACCCAACATGGAAGAAACGCACAATTCTCTTAAGGAAATAACACTCTAAACAATTAGGAGAAAAGTGATCAGAATAATCTCTATTTATGAGTCCTTATGGGTATCTGAATAAATTTAGATTATGAGAAGCTAGGGCAGCTTATTTAAACATGGATCCCGTGAGTAGGGACTCTCTAATCTCCTCTTAGTTTGTTGCTGTAGTTGGTAGGTATGCCTTTGTAAATTTTAAAGGACCAAGATAATATTGAATGGACAGCATAAAAACAGCTGGATCAACAAGATGCAGTGAAAGCTTCAGGACATGAGGAATAAGCTACACACACCCCTCTATAGCTCTCTCCTCCCGTTCATGTCACAGTCTTTGGTTAAGCTATTATGTAAACTATTATTGTGTACATGGAGGATATTTTTGTGCTGTATCCTTTGATGAAGGCATTGCTTGGGTACAGCTGAGACAAATTTTCAGCCATGTCAGTTTTTAACTATACATGTAACTTAGAGATTGCTAAGTATTAGGAGTGAGCATTAATGCTTGCCAGAGCAGGAGCAGCTTCCACAGGTGGTGAAGATATCTCTCCAGCAGCTGTCATCCTGCAGGCTGCCACTCACTTTAATCTCCCTGTCACCCATATTTCTCAGGCACTTGGCGGCCCCCCAATTTCAGTACTGAAAATTATGTGCTTCAAACTTTCATGACAAAAATTTAATAGTTTGGTTACATTACACAGAGGAATCTACCATAAATGGTATTTCTGATTTTCCTTAATATTTTTTTAATAACCCATTTAGTGTGTCAGTCACAGTGTGTCCCATCTCAGAGCTATGGCAAATTAGAGGTGTCTAATGACAAATCCTTTTTGGACAAGCTACTCTGTGGGCCATTCAGAAAAGTTCTCCAGCAAATTCAAAAAGTTTGGAGAGATACAGAGCAGTGACCCTTCAAATGTGCACAAACAGAACTGGGGCATAACAGCCCTCTGAACAACTTCACTCTGTGTGTATGTGTGTGTACCTGCACCTGTGCTGACACACAGGAATCTTTCTCTTCTTTCCTTGTGATGTCCCTCTGTCTGTTTATTTTGTTTATTTTTTAATAACTTTTCATACCGTTTTCAAATCCTGTAAGCTCTTTTTTTACCCCTCCAGCTTTTCTTCCCTTATAACACATGAGGCTCTTTCTTTTTAGCTGTAGGAAGGGCTCCAGTCATCCTTCCCAATTCTGTTCTTGCTCTTCCCTGGTGTCCAAAGCCAAATACTAGCACGGTCCCCTGCCTTTTCTGACCTTATTTCCCCATGCAGCAGACTCCTATCAGCACCTGGCTTGCACAAGAGAATCAACCCTTTAAATGGTGTGAATTCCCTGTGGATGTGTGCAGGGGGGTAGTGGGTTGCTCCCTGAGGGCTGGGAATGAGGGCAGAGCCTGGGGTACCCCAACTCTCATGTACCACATTTGAGCCGAGTCTTGTCCTTAAAAATTTTTACATTTATTTTTGTTTCTTCATGGTTCTGTGTGTTCCATTACATATTCTCTCAATACATATACAGGACAAACAGTATGTTCTATATTCTTTTCTGTGTAACTGTAGCCTCTCACTTAGCAAGAATATAATCCAGACTTCTTAAACTACTTTACCTGAAGATGATTATTCAGAGAGCATTTTAAAAATTCACTGTAGTGCCCTTCATATATACTTCTAAAAATTATCACAATATCAAAACCTACAGCTTTTCTTTTTGCCAAACTTTTCATAAGAAATAACAATCAACCTAGTGATGAGACACAGGGGGCCATGAGCATTGTGCCAAAGCCTCAGCATTGAAATCAGAAGCATGGACACCATTGAGTCCCTGTGCAGGCACTTCTAAGGCACGGTTCATCTGACCCACCTGGTGGGAGATAATTGGTCCCTCCAAGCTCCCATTTCTGCCAGCTGACATAAAAACACCCTAGATAGCTGTCTCAGAGCTAGGCCTTTATATTATCTGGAGCTGGTTGAGGACATTTTAACCAGAATGACTACTGAGAAAAAAAGAAAATTTAAAATAAAACAAAAAGGGATAACAGACAGATTATTTTTTTCCTCCAAGGAGAAAAAAACCAGGTCCTTTATAGTACACAGGGCAAAAACAGTCACACTAAGAGGCCAATGCAGCCTAATGTAACATAAATTATATCTATAAACCAGGTCAGATGTATGTGAATAAGCCTAAACTGCTGGGATGGTGAGACACACTCAGTTTTGCAGTGGAGAAATAATAATAATCAATTCCAATAATCTTGAAATACCAATATATTAAGAGCAAAAATTACGTCAGAATTTTCACAAGCAAATACTCCAGACTTGAATAGCCTGCCCTTGAACACACATTGAAATCCATTTTAGTACACAACATTATAATTTATCACAAGGTAAAATACAGCTAGTTTCCATGGGGGAAAAAAGCTAAACAGCTTCAGTTGTTATTGATATTAAGTATAAATAAAAAGCATACTTAGAGAATGGTGTTCAAATCAGAAGTAAAATCTTAGTAACTTGTATACAGCAGAAAATTATACCTGAAAACCACAAAACTTTTTAAAACTGCTTCAGCAGATTTTGTGCATTGCTGCAATTACTTTTATAGGAGGGCTTTTTGTCCTGAAAAGGGATTTCTATTCAGCTGACTTCTGTACTCAGTGTCACACTACTTTTATTCTACAAGAGAGGAAAGAGACAAGTAAAATATATATTCATATCCAGAGGAAGAGTCTTAGGCACAACATAGTGCTGTTACTTTAAAAGAGCTGTATTTTTGCATTAGGCACTGCTTCCCCATGCATTTGTATCTGCATATGTGTGTTTATGTGTCTCTATATGCACAAGTGATAAGTAGCTAACTCGTTTACATTTTTATGGCTGAAGCCCTTGATTGAATTTTCATAATGCCAGGAGGACTCATTCGGGATTCAGGTCCTACTGTGCAAATACTCACTGAGACATCTGCCCCAAAGAGCTTGTAACTCTAAGAGGATAAAATGTGGCAGGGGATATAATTAGGGCGAGGTGCAGTGACTCTCTCTAGTTACATGGGAGGGTCATTCAGCTCCAGGGTCAGAACAAGTCTTTGTGCTTTTCTGGCACCGACTTCTTGGTGAATCAGCAGCACCATCCTGGCTTTTTATCCTGAGCTCACAGCCAAATTGTCCCTCCCTCTCGTGCTCAAACCACAGCATCAGGATGTCCCCAACCCCAGCTGAGCTGCACAGCAATATCAGCCCCTTCCAGAGAAGACCCCCAATGGCATAAATCAGCCCTGATTTTCCACATGCACATTTCAATTCATGTAAGGTTTTGCTGTTGTTGGACTTCTTTTTGAGGTAGGAGTGAGAAAGAAAACATTTCCCTGCTACAAGCTTGTTTCTCCATCACACATAAAAGGAAGGGCAGGTAAGAGGAAGCTCTCAAACCACTACCTGTTTCCCCAAGGGGACATTACCAGGAACCTCCAAGGAGTGGTGAGCTCTGGCACATCCCTACATGTTGACCTTCTTAGCTGTACGTGTCCCACTTCCACAAGGCTCCCCCAAAACACCATCTCTGCGTCTAAAGTCCAGGCCCCAATCTCCAGCATGTAGTCACAGCTGGGCAGGGAAGGAGGGATGTTGTCTTTGGAACTGGATCGAGGTGACATGAAAAGCAAGCCACAGGAACATCTCTGGGTCCCCACCCCTCTCTAGGGCCAAGGTGCCAGAGCCATCCTGAAAATCAGACACCTGCACTTGCTTAGAATAAGGAATTTTGGTTTGCACTGATGATTCTTGCAGAAATTTTGTTCCTCTGCATTTGCATTGGCTGTCAGCCCTGCTGGCTTGGGGACGGGCCAGAGCATCACTGCTGATGCTCTCAGCTCAGCCCCTCTGTGGGTTGTGGAGGAGAAACACGATGGTACAGGTGCAGCCTTTTGGCTGTTGCTCCCATGTTTCCATATCTCTGGTGAGAAACTGCCCAACAGATCAGAACAGTGAGCAAAACAGGCTGCTTTCCTAAGGCCTGCTCAAATCACTTCTGAAGATCACTAGGAACAAAACCTTCTGTGTGGTTGTAATATGCAGCAATGAGAATAAATGCTGCAAACTGCTGTGATTGTCCACTGTACCTCCTCTGGTTGAATTATGTAAAATCCAGAAATCCTTAACACTCTCATTTTCTGCTACTGTGCAAAACCATGATTTATTTACAGTCTAGGGAAGTGGGGCCAGGGAAAGACCAAGAGTTTCAACAGAGCCAAGTACAAGATGCTGCACCTGGGTCAAGGCAGCCTCCAGTATCAACACAGGTTGGGGGATGAAGGTATTGAGGGCAGTCCTGCTGAGAAAGATTCAGGGTACTGGTTGTTGAGAGGCTAGGCATGACCTGGCAATGTGAGCTGGCAGTCCAGAAACCCCGATATAATCTGGACTGCACCAAAAAGCTGTGCCTAGCAGGATGAGGGAGATGATTGATTCTCCCCCTCTGCTCCACTCCCACGAGACCCTGCCTGGAGTGTTGCGTCCATCTCTGGGGCTCCCAGCATAAGAAGCTTGTAGACCTGGTCTAGTGGGAGGTGTCCCTGCTCATGGCAGGTTAGACTAGATGGCCTCCAAAGGTCCCTTTCAACCCAAAGTATTCTAATAAATTATTTTGGTGTTGCCATCATCCCTGTCATCCTGGCCCAACCTGGAATCCCAGATTTCCTGGAATCTGGGAAGGCTTTAGACAAGAGATTCAAAATTTAAACATAATTTGTGGCTGATGCCTGAATGCCTGTGCCAATGCCTGTGGCCAGTTTGTGCTAATGCCTGTGGCTAATGTTCTCAACCTAGTGCATGTGCTTTCTTTAGCTAAGTCACCCCTGTCTTCATCCCTCAGGCTTTGCATATGCAAACCCATGAGCAGCCACTGAGGTTGATGTTTGGGTAGGTGGTTTTGTAAACTGGAAATCCGCTGATGGATCTGTGGGGAAGTTCTAGGTAGTTATTTGCATTGGATTTGTGCATATAGAAAAAGAAAGGTTACTGGCAGTCATAGTTTTTCAATACAGTAGTTATACAACGGTATATGTTTAATCGAGGTTCAGGTTTACTCCTTGGGAATGGAAACAGTTGATAAATTGGCATAAGCTTCTTGTCCTCCACCTCTGATGCAGGACCAAAGAGCATTTTGTATGTCCTTCCTTGTGTGGTTACACTTCTAAACCAAATGTAACCATCTGAGTTGGTTTTGTGGGTTGGCCTACAAAGTCGTGGTGTGCAGGGCCTTCCCTCCCTGCAGCTGTGTGGGGCAGGTGGACCCACATGTCCTGCCTTTGTGGAGTCTGCAGAGGTATCCCAGAGCACAGGCTGCCAGAGAAAAATGAAAACAATTTTAAAGAAGCAGAAGGAAAGTCTGTGTCTGTGTGAGCATCACATTCATTCAGAGAAGATCAGAGTATCATCAAAGCTGATAAGGGTTTTTCTCCGCTCCTCATTTCATTATCCCTTCTGCCCTCCCACACATGACACACATACATGTCTGCAGGAAAGTACAGGGCTTTTCATTAGGTGGGCTTGGACTGTCTCCTGGGCTCTTAAAGCATTCTTAAAATGGACATTTCTGTCTCCTTAGACGTAGGGATCAAATGAAATTTTTGTACACCTGGCAGAAGTAGCCTTGTCCTCTTCCTCAATGGCATTGTTGCAAGGTCCCCCATGTTGCTATCAGGGTATGCCAAAACTCTGAGTATCAAGGTATGATAACAATCTGCCTCTGTCTTGCTGAAGGCAGCACCTGGGTTTCTCTTTGAAAGGATTTCTCCCTTGTTTGTGTAAAATGTTCACAAATCTGTGGATGCCCCATCCCTGGAAGATGTTCTAGGTGTCTTCCATTTAAAAAAGAGTGCATAGCCCAGATGTATGAACAAATGAGTGTGCTGAGTAACTTATCCAGAAAACATCAAGTAGAGCTGAAGGGTAACTAATACAGGGCTTTATTTAAAGTTGAAAGCAAAACCTGCCAACATATTGTTGCACAATCAGAGGCAGTTCCTCTTCTATCTCAAACACCAGAAGAACCAGACTCCATTCTGTAGGTATTAAGTTAGGACTCAAAAGGGGTTAAAAAAACGTTGGTGATGGCGTTGATATGCAGTAGAGGCTTAAAAGTTAATGTATAAGCCTGATTTTCCTTAAACAAACAAACAAACAAACAAACTTGGTAGCTTTTTGATAGAATAACTTAAAGTGAAGAAACAGCTAAAATGCCATGTTCATTATTGCCTTCTCGTGGTGAATCTGCTGTGTCTGGTGTCTCAGGAGCGAGTGCTTGAGAGCAGCACTGAAAATGTAGCGGAGAAGGAGGAGCTGGCCCTTGAAGCTCCTTGAAGCAGGAGCTCCCTTGTTGTGGGAAGCATTTTCTTTACATCTTTTGGATGCTTGCACCATGCAACATCTCTCCAAGCCAACATTAGGTTAGCTTCCTTCTTACCAGAAGACCTCATCCACAATTCGAGGCTGGACAGTGGTCTCAGGGAAAATCATGCTGTGCTGTGCAGAAGTTTTTGAAGTTACCTTGATGAGTAGCTAAGGGTGGATTAAAATACAATGGCGTATTTTGGGAGCAAAATGGCTTCCTTTTCTGATTTCTGACAGAACATTTCCTTCACAGGCCATCTCCTGCCCTACCCCAGAGAAATACTTTCGTTCCTTTCCCCATCTTGCTCCTTCCTATGTCAGGGATGGTTTCTCACCTCCTCTCACTCCCTCAGCAAGCCTGCTGCTTTCTGTTTGCTGTTGTTCCTCCCAAGTTGGCCATGAGATAGGCAGGAAATGGGCTGCCTATGCCACAGGGGAGTCACAGGCTGTCTGCCAGTCACTCAGGCATGTGCTTAACGGGGATGGTGCTCTGGTGGTCTTGGTCTGGTGGTCACTTGAAGAGCAGCCCATGTGTAGAGGGGTTGGATAAGGAGAAGGGTCGCATGACAGCCGTGAGGAAGCACGTGCTCCCATTGATTAATGGACGTTTTGGAGTAGAGAGCAAAAGTAATGAAACATGAAATAAGGCTGTTATAAAAATGTATTGGAGGATTCGCTCTGTGATCATACTTTTGGGCTCTGAATATTATGCTGCTAATATTTTTGTGTTGCTATTGGCTGGGACACCTCAGCTGGTACTAGGACCTCTCTAGATATATCTTCAAGTGTTGGACTTACACTTTTCTACAAGTCTATTTTTTCCCCCATAAGACAACCCTTATTGCCTGTCATATGTGCTATTACCCAAAGCTGTTCCTTACTTGGTGTGACCAAGAAGAACTTCACTGAATAATGTAATGGGCAAAAATTATTTTGATTTCCTATGAATTGTGAAAAAGGACTTGGTGGTCCTGGTGAATGAAAATCAAGCCAGCACTGTATGCTGAGAGCCAACCAGATAGCCTGGGCTGCATCAAAAGAAATGTGGCCAGCAGGAGATTCTGCCCCTCTGCTCCACTGTCATGAGACCCCACCTGGAGTGCTGTGTCCAGGTCTGGGGCCCCAACATTGCACAGAGTCCAGAGGTAGTCCACAAAGGTTATCAGAGGGCTGGAACACCTCTCCTATGAGGAAAGGCTGAGAAAGTTGGGATTGTTCAGCCTGTAGTAGAGAAAGTTCAAGAAGACCTGATTGCAGCCTTTCAATTCTTAAAGGGGGCTTATAAGAAAAATCAGGAAATACTTTTTAATAGGGCCTTTATAGATAAGAAAAGGAGTAATGGTTTAAAATTGCAATAGGGCAGTCTCAGACTGGACATAAGGAAGAAGTTTTTTACATAGAGGGTGGTGTAACACTGTCACAGGTTGCCCAGAGAGGTGGTGGATGTCCCATCCCTGAAAACATTCAAGATCAGGCTGGACATGGCTCTGATCAGCCTGGTCTAATTGAAGATGCCCCTGCTCATTGCAGGGGGACAGGACTTGATGGCCCTTATAGGTCCCTTCCAAGAAAAACTGCTCTGTGATTCCACAGATTCTATCCCAGTAGTGTGGAAAATCCTTGTAAGAGCGACCTTGTGTTTCCCCACCATTACTCTTCAGGCAATCACCAAAGGCACTGAGTGGGGTCTTACTGTGTAAGCTGCACTTTTAGCCACCTCTGGAGAGTGATCCATCCCAGTCAGTGCCAGAGCTGTACCTCAGCTCTTTAAAAGCAGGCACAAACATTTGAGCCTGTGTCTGCTCCACTTACCTTCTACAGTCAGTGGAGAGAAATAGGCACTTCTAGGTCATGATTCGTTTTGTCCAAGTGCAGACATCAAGAATAATTCAGTGAACCACACTCTAAAACTGCTTATTTCTTTCCATCATAATGGAAAATTATAAAATGAGGACAAGGTGATTAGCTACAGGTGCATACACCTACCCAGTCAATGTCTCCAGGGAGGTGAGATGAACCTCCTACAGGCCTAAGACAAGTTTTGATACCTAGAGGGTTTTTACCCTCTCCATGGCTTAGGAATAAAGTCAAAGACAGGTACCTAGCTTAGACTAGATACTTTTCTTTTACATTAATAAAATTAATTTAAGATTATTTCCATCCTAAATATCTATCTACCACTAATAAATTAGTATTTTTATCTGTAACTGGCCATTCTCCAAAAGAGCTGATATAGGAGCTTTAGGAAGGAAACGCAGAAACATTTCTGAGAAGTTTCACACTTCATTTATTAGTATTCTATTTAAAACACTTTCTTTTTAATAATAGATTTTCTCCTTTCATGATCAATTTGTAACTCAGAACAGATTAGCTCTCCTTTGGCACTGTCTGGGTTAACCTGAGTACTCTGGTGGCAGGGAGGTTGTGCCTGGCTTGTTGAGGGTTGATCTTTCCTCCATAAATGTTAAATGGTATCAATCTCTTCTACTTCAAACTCTTGTTTGTCCAAAACTTGAAAAGAGAGAGGATTGCCTGCTGGAAATTATCTCCTGACACTACATAGAGCAGCAAATTTCCAAAAGTATTTAATGCTGCTAAAGGTTTAGTTATAATAAACATAAAAAGGATCATTTTCTTCAAGTGGCAGCTAACGGGTTGTACTCGGAGCTCCAGACGAATCCCTCGAAAGACATGGAAGGGGAGGAAGCACACATAGAAGACCAGCAAGAGGAGAAGAGTCAGCCTGCGGGCCTTCTGTTTGTAGCAAGCCTGTGTGTGGGGCCCAGTGGCCAAGATGCAAATGATGAGCACGTAGCACAGAGTCACCGTCAGCAAGGGCAAGAAGAAGGCAAACACAGTCAGTCCCCAGTTGTACCAGCGACTTGTGTCGAAGTCCTCAGCAGCAACCAGGTCTGGGCAGATGGTCCTGTTCTGCCTGTGGCTCGGGGCAATCAGGACGGCCAAGGGGCTGAGGGCCAGCAGGGAAATGATCCAAACCACTGCACAGGTCACCACTGCCCATCTCCGCTTCCGAAGAAAAAGGCATTTCATTGGGCGCACAACTACCAAAAAACGGAAGATGCTGAAGCAGCTAAGGAAGATAATACCACTGTACATGTTGAAGTAGAAACAAAACTGAATAAACTTGCACATGAAGTCTCCGAAAATCCAATTATTTTCATTAGCATAGTAGTGTATGAAGAAAGGAAGAGTGACTACATACAGTAGGTCAGTGATAGCCAGGTTTAACATAATGATGGTGCTGCTTTTCCAGGGCCTCATCTTAACACAGTAAACAAAAATTGTCACAATGTTTCCTGGGAAGCAGACCAGGAAGATTAGGCTGTAAAGGACGGAGAGGTAGAGTTTCACCTGTAAGAAATCTTCATGCATGCAGCTTGTCAATTGGTCTGTGGGGCCAGGCTGAGCAGTAAAATTGCTGATGCATTCAGATGCCATGTTTGCAGAAGTCTCCTTCAGACAAAAGTCAGATGTTTAGTTTTAATTGATTTGTTGGAACAAATGTTTTCAGTTAAATCTTTTGTTTCTGGAGAAAAAGTTGTATGTTTGAGAAGGCATAGGAGTGAGAGCAAATGAGGACTTGCTAACATACCTAATCTGACCTAGATAACCCCACTGAAAGGTTTAATTTCACCCTTTCATCTCATACATTTAATTTTGATAACTATTAATTTTACTCTTTCTTTGTTTAGCCTCCTTCACTGAAGAAGGCAATTACTGCTTATCTGCAAATCTTCAGGAGTAGAAAGCACACATTTAGAGAGCTAGAGAGAGTTTGGGCTAAGATTTTTCAGAACTGTGAACTAGTCTTAACCTTTCAGAAGTAGAACCATATCCATATATTAGCTCCATTAATCTGAGCTAATCAATGTTTCATGCTCATGAAACAGAGATGTCATTCTGCTTTCATGAAAGCCAAAATATGTTAGGTTTACTTACAGATCTCAGGACCTGATGCTCCCGTAACCTGACAGATTGTTCCCTGAATGTGGTTTTATTCTCTTGGAGTCATCAGAGTATAAAACTAGTATAAATGTTTTGGTTTTGGTTTTTTGGAGCATTGCTTTTTGGGGTAAGGGTGTTATTTTGTTTCGTTTTGGTTTTTTTAAGTCAAGCTTCATAATGGCATAAAATTATTAAAGACTGTTTCTCAAAGGGCAGAGGGAAAATGGAAAGAACAGAGGGAAGGCAGTGATTTTGTTTCCCATTCTGTGCCAATTGGAGCTAGGAAGACTTGTCTCTGAAATGATTTCTTGCCTGACATAGCCAATTTGGATCTCTCCACAGTGAGTTCAAGATATAACCTTTCTTGGTAGTGTTTTAACCTGAAAAAAATAGTAACCAAGCATGAAAATCATCTAGCTTCAGGTATCAGAATGTTAGATGCTTAAATTGGAGCCCGTCCTCCTAAGCCCCACTTTATCACCAAAGAAGAGAAGTAAATTCCTCCAGGACATAATATATCTACCCACAACTGAAGTTTCTAAGATAAATTATTTACTCTTTTGGCTTACCTATTTCTTTCCATTGATATAAAAGTCTATAGGTGACTAATTCAGACCTGGATATCTCAAGTGAGGCAAGAGCTGTGCCACTGTGTGTCTTCGGCATCTCAGGTGAGTACCACTCCCAGATTCTAACCAATGCCATGCAAGAAAGTATTTTAAAGAAACTTCATAAAGTGCTAGACAGGTACTATGGAGCCTAGGTCTTCTCTTTCGTCCCAGAAACAGCATCTTGAAACTAAACTAGAGCTATTAAACATCCAGGGTGAAATCAACACATTAAAAACCAAAAAACCAACCAACAAAACAAAAAAAAACCAAAGCAAACCAACCCAAAAAAAACCCCCAAAACCCCCCAAAAAACCCAACAAAAACCCACCCAAAACAAAACAAAAAACCAAACCAACCAAAACAAGCAAACAAAAAACCACCAGAAAATGAGAAAAAAAAAAATCCCCAACAAAAACAACAAACAAACAAACAAAAAACCCCTAAACCTGGATAAAACACAGAATTTTACCTTATTCATTCTTGAAAATCCTCTACTGTCTATTTTTTGATGTGATTCAGTTCACAGAATTTAACATGCTACTTGTATGAGTCTTCATTATCCCAATAACTGGTGGAACATGACTAATTTGCTCTGACAAAGCCAGTCATTAAAGCTGGGACACAACTGGCATTATTTGATCATAACCAGTCAGAAAGATGAGTATCTCTGTTACTCAGGACCATTTCAGAGAGAAATTTTAACAGTTTCCCCACAATTTAGTTCAAATGCTAATGCTTTTTAACATGAATATTAGACCTGGTATAGAAGCTTTGCAGTCAAAGAAGCACTGGGGAAAGGCCATCAAGCTTGTTTTAAACCAATCCAGATTTACAATCACAAAAGCTAGGGGTATGCATGTCTTCTCTCTTCTCTGCTGCTCAGTGATACCACTGTCACCCACATTCATGCCTCTCCAGTATATTTCATATCATGTTAGACAAATTTACTAGAATATTTGATTTATACCAAGTTTGGCTTTCTTGCACTGCTGATCAGTTCTTCACTACAATCTTGAACCCTCCAAATTGAAAATGGAGAAATACTGCTTACCTGAAAACCTGCAATTCTGCTTCTCCCTCTGATATTGCTTTGAGCAAAGAGCTCAAATGAAATGTATTTATGTCTTCCTTGCAGTGAAGCAGGTTTTAGTATGGCTTTGCAGCCATATACATTCACTCCCTGTCTGGCTGAGGCTCCATGAGGCTGTGAATTAGGAAACTGGTAGGAAACCTCAGTTACTGGCTCAAGTGTCAGCTCTTAGAATTGGGTGGCTGGAGGAGCCCTCTTTTGCCCTCTGTCATTGACACTGTCTTGCCTTCAGTGGGCAGATCAGGCTGTGCTGGCAGCAGCTCTGTGTGCTGAGGCAGACCTGTGGTATTCAAATAGCAGCAAATCACATTTAAATTAGCATGTATGTGTGAGTGCATGTGCTTAGAAAAGACTAAATTAAATTTATTCTCCATTTCCTGTGAAGTGAAACCTGATCACCAAAATGAATAAGGCATGCTGTCATTTCAAGGTCAGGTGAAAAGTGTTATGACACACTGTCTTCATTGAAATCAAATTTCTAGCGGAGTACAAATTTTGTCTCTTGAAAGAAATGATTGTTTCTTTTGGCACAGTGTGCTTTTCAGAAACTGTGGCATTCTTTCTGCTTATTTTTGGTGAGTAAAATATCTACAGTGTGTTGGCTGGTTATTATCGGAGTAGCTGAAATTGCAAACTTGTTTTATTTTGAGCTTTTGCTTTTGGGCTTCATAATTCACAAGATCTGCAGTTTTCTGTGCTTCTTGAGCCAAAAGACTGTTCTTGAATAAAAATCTCATTATTATCCTTAGCTCGAGGAACAAGATCAAAAGAGATTATTATTATTTAAAAGCAGTCATTGCATCTTGAATTTTGAAACTGCAGTCTTCAGTCCTTGAGCTTGCAACCTGGTCCATGCAGAGGGGCTCCAGCTGCCCAGTGTGGCCAGCAGCCTTTCTGCCTTGGTACATTTGATGGGTCTTTATTCACTGATGAGTTTATAATGCAGTACTAAATGAGCAAGCTTTCATGTCTGAACATTATGTATGTATGTGAGTGCAGTTCCTGAGAACCACACATATAGGAGTATTTTTCAGAAGAATGTCTTGACTCTCCTTGAGTGCCTGCACTGGGCAGGATTTGGGAGCTGGCTATCTGTTTTGCTAATCATACTGCAGGGAAAGAGTGGTAACGGGGACAATCGAGACTGGGGCAGCAGTAATGTCTGACAACTAGATCATTATCTATTTGTTACCATTAGGGAAAGGGCACCCTCTCTCCTCTCATCTAACCGAGATTTTCTCTAGGTCAATGCCCAGAGCACTTTTTAAAAATGTCCAAAGTTTCTCAATAATTGTGAAATACACTGTCATGTACCAGCTCAGGGATCAGCAACTGTTTAAATAGCTATTACCCTGTTCCTAGACACTGCATGTGTCATTAGAAACCATTTGTATGAGGCTGTAGCGTTACAAGCACAGAGGGAGCTAATTATAGTTAGGGATCATTTAATGCATTCACTACTTAATCCATTATACCCCTGAGCAATGGGGAACCTGTGCAGCAGTGGCTGGTTTTTATTCTTCCCTGGCAGTGGCAGTACCTGAGGTAAAGCAGAAATGGGCTTTCCTGGTGCCATGCCCCAGACCTGCCAGGGGTCTCAAGTAGGCACTGGGGTCATCTCTGCATTTCTAACTCTGGACAGGAGAAGAGAAAATAAAACACACGTTTTCAGACCAATCTTGAGAGATGGTGACTAGTAGAAGGTCACTCATGCAGAGCTGCTCTGCCTGGAGATGGAGATATGCTCCTTAGCTTACCCAAATCTTGTCTCATCATCAGCTGGAGAGACCTTGTGGCTACTGCACCCCTGCATCCTCCCTGTATCTTTCACCATGGTTACAGCAGCTCCTCATTGCCAGAGACCTTTGGAAATGTTGGCTTCAGTCACAGCCATGTGACTGGCCCCGGGGCTTCTATCAGGCACCAGGGAAATTAAGAACAAACTAACAAGGACCACATGTTTAAATGGCTTATTTGGCCTCATGTGGGATCTCTATAGATAAGGGACGATTCTGCAGTGTAACTTCAACTTCTCAGTCTGGGAACCTTTTCTCTTTACCAGTCATTTCTCCACCACATGTCTGTGGACCTCTTAATTCTGCCTGCTGGTAGACCAGTGTGATCCTTCACAAAAACACTTTAAGGCTGTCCTCACCCTTTTCCCCTCTACAAGCATTGGAGGGAAATCAAAACACCCTGTATTTCCACAGTCAGCTTAAGTGACTCTAATTGCATGCTGCAGTCAAAAGAGCTGGCAGCACCACCTTCCTCCTGTCATCCTAAACCGCACGTTTTCAACAACCCCAGTGCTTGTGCAACCCTGGGATGTGTTGGGTAAGTGAGCTGGCTGAGACCAAACCAGTTTTCTTAATCTTGTGTTGGCTTTGTGGCCCTGTTGTGACAGGCGATGGCTCCTCCTGTGGCTGCGTGGGCTCCAGGGCTGACGGGGAGCAGTAGTGGGGACTGGCCAGGGGCCAGAGGACAACAGCAGAGGTAGGTTGGCTGGAGCTGGCACTGAAGCTGCACGTGGGTTCCTGCCGTGGAGTTGTGTTTCACTCGCTGATCCCAGCAACCAGCCACCAGCTGAAGTTCGTCTCCCACAGTGCTTCCCAAAGAGACAGCCCTCACCCTGTGTTTCAACAGCCTTCCAGGCTGGATTAATTGGTCAGAGGGCCTGACATTTTGCCTGACATAATAAAATTCTACAGAGTTCATGTGAATGTATTAATGTTGCTCTTAGTCCCTGTATAGAAAGGAAACTGCTATGAGTTGGTGGCAGGATTATTAATTATTTCCTCTTGAAACCTTATACTATAGGGAAAGTCAGTTATCACAGTGTGCATGACACAAATAGGATCATATTTTCATACTGTATTTTTCCTTCTGTGATGGCAGGGTGAACAGGACGCACAGGATGACTGATGGGTTTGCCCTCCTGGGTCACACAACCTCCTTCAAAAACTCCCAGTCTGAAATACGGAAGTGGAGAACAAAGCCCGGTATTTTTATTTTGCTCTGTGGCTAGTTCTAGACAATGTCTCTCTGATCCAGATGGGCTGGCTATTGGTTTTTGTGGGCATTGGGGTGGAAGAGGTCATAGCAGGGCTTTTTGTTGTCTCTCAGCATCACCGCTGAACTTAACTGTAATTAGGTTTCACGGGCATGAGGCTCCACAAACCAGCACAGGGGCCATCCTCATTTCACAAAACCTGACCTAAAATCCACAGGCATGAGTGAAAGGCTCCTTTCAGAATCAAACCTTCAGGCATGGCAGCATCCGGTGTGGTGCAGCAGAAACAGCTCTGATTAATAATTATACAGGAACACAGGCCTTTTTTTTTGAGCAATGGTTAGGCTCCAGAGTCTTAAGAGCTTTCATTATACGTTTTACTTTTGGTTCAGCAAACACATAATCTTTGCATGGGTTATTTCCCTTAGCAGACATGCATTTGTTTGGCTGATCTTACTCTGTGTGTGATTGAATACCTAATTACCATTGTTATAAGATCACCCGCTGGGAGATGCTCAGCTCTGTCTAGAATGATATCATGTGTCTTCATCTCATGGGGAAATCAACTCCAGTTCTCCCTTCATATTTCTTCCCTGAGACAGAATGGTAAGGGCAGCATTTTTTAATCCCTAAATGCACTGTAACTCTAAATTAATCACAGTTAGATGCTGTCATCTAATTAGGTAGGAAATAGAGACTGTTAATGAAAACTTTTGGAAAGGGATATTTTACCTTAGGAAAATTGCATATATAATCTGGGATATAAGCAGTGCTGCTGCCACATCGGCTGAGCAGAAGTAGTTCAATAGAGTTCCAAAAATATCCCATATGGATCTGAGGCACTATTTTATCCCTAATATTAGTCCTTGAAGTGAATTGGTGCTCACTGACTACAGGGCACGGAAGATAAAATCTACTGCAGCCCTTAGATGATGGCTGAACTTTCAGAAGGTGTGTTGCCCCATGGGAAGTAGGGAGAGTAAAGACAACAGGACAATTTACCTGCTCAAAGTCAGCATGTGCTCAGGTACGATGGTGCAGCACTGCCAAGAGCATAAACCTGTGAATAAGAAGCCCCACAGGAACACCCAGCTATGAAGTGGCCCTAAACACAGCAGCTGCAGCAGTTGAAGTTTTCCCAGCAGACACTAAAAACCAAACTAAACTCGTTGGAGATGTGACAACAGACATAATTGTTTTAGGTAATAGGCTGTTTTCTGAAAATGACCCAGTTCAGTGAGACTGAAAACAGCGAGGACCAATTTGCTGTCTCATAATTTAGGTGGGTTTTCTCAGTTCCAAGATGAAGCAGCCTCCTTGGCTTTCAGTAGCGTGTCAGTAGAGGATTCAGCAAAGAATGCTGCTGATGCGGCTTCCAGTGTACAAGTAAGTATTCAGTCACTGAAGATATATTCTCTTTTGGTGCTGTTGCTCTTGTAATTTGTTTGCAGGATGCTGTGGGACATGAAGGAAAGTCTGACCTTTGCCTTTGGTCACTCCAATAAGGCTTTGTCTTCAGTAAGTGACTTGTAGCATCAGAGCCCTCAACACATGAATTTAACATACACAGCCAAAGAGGAGCCTCTTATTAGCCAGATACTGCTCCCTCACAAGCCCTGCCTGGCTCTTGGCAGAAGGATCCTGGGTGGTCCTGCTACCAGCACCATCCCTGTCTGCCCCTGTCTGCACCCCTAACGCCTTTAGTGCCCACCTCCTGAAATTCCACTTGTGCTTTGGAAACGGGGATTGGTGCCAAGTGGGAGAACAAGCAGGACCGGGAAGGGAGCTCAGCCATTTAGGACACACTTCATATTTAAAAAATATCATTTATCTCCCAAGGTCATGTAATTCTTTTCTTCATACAGTCACTGAAATTATGAACCAGTGAATTAGTTGTTTGCATTGGTTGCTTGCAGTCGTTTAGCACTTGTTTCTGGTAAGGTAAACAGGTACCTGAAATCATCAAGTAGAATTTTAGTGTTATAAAGCAATAAGCAGAAGTAATTTTCACTCAAAATGAGGACGTTCCTTGACAAAACAGACAGAAGCAGAAATCCACAAGGAAATGCCCTGCAAATCATCGCTTAACCACAGAATCAAAGGTCTTGTATTTTTTAGAGCAAATTCCCTTTTTTACAGGCAGAGAGCTGTACAACAGGGAAGGTGTTCAGGCTCCTCATCCCAAGCACTTCCTATTCTATCCCTTGTGACAGAGAAGCTCCTCTGTCAGCATGAAGGCGGCATCCTCTGCTTCCGCCTTGCAGAGGCAGCTCTGCCAGCCTCACTCTGAGGGACATGCAGTTTCCCTGCATTTGAAAGTCTTGTGCTCTTTAAATGATGCATATTACTGTGCTAAAATAGCCTTCAAAGAGATAATTCATGCTTGTGGAATATTTTGTCTTTTTTTTTAACTTTTTTTTTTCCTCTGGCTATTTTGTGCTCATCTAAATCAAATGTATGAAATGGAGATGCTATTCTCTGCAGAGACCTTCTCTTGCTTTGCCTTTCATGCCAGCTTTCACCAAGTGCTTTAGGATCACTGAAGGGCTTTGGTTAGATCTCTCTCTGAGCTTTGCAGGTCTTGAATTACCAGAACACTGGGCTTACTCACTACACCTGTGTCAGCTGAGGGGCTCTGCTATAAGCTGATGTATCTTATTTGTCTCCATCAGGGCATGAGTTTCAGTTAAGACACCAGCACATTGTTAAATGTAAGTCATTCTATTGTATTTATCAAGATTTTCAATAATTGAGAAATTGAAGAAATCACATCACCATGGGACAGAAGACAACATAAGAAAAGACAGTTGGAAAAACTCTCTGCTTGACCTTGGCTTTTTACTTTTTAAAAGGGAACTGCTTAGTAGTTGCTGATAAAATGAAATGATACAATGTGTTAAAGGAAAATAAAAAATGCAATGTTCTGCATGTTCAGGCTGTTTGGGATAAAGGATTTTACCCACTACTCTGCTTTTTGCCAACATACAACTTTCCTACTTCCTATTGCCATGACTGGTGGCCTGCTGGGATCTGAGCAGGGGATATCTAACCAGACTTTTATCAGGTTTTGCACATAGTATTCTAAGGAGGTCTAAACTGGTGCATTGCCACTGACTTTGGAGCCAGCCTAATCCACCTTAGCAGTGTCTAATCCATTGGCTTTCATGGCACAGTCACTGCAAAAACCTGAGCACAGACATCTCCCCTCTCTGAGGGACTATCTTGGTGCGTGCAGCAAGATGCTGATCTCTCCTGAAATCCTCTGCCATGATCCAAAGGGTTTTTTCACATGGCGTTTCAGGAGATGGGGTAGAAGGAAACTTTTCAAAACATACAGTCCATCTGCTGCCCTAGACAGGTTCATACCCTTGGCAGTCCCAGCAGGTACTTTTCTAATATCTTTTAAATTTCTCTCTTTACCAAACTACTACTCTGCTTCTCTGTGCCCAAAGGAAGAGTTGTCTCATGCCTGACATGGTCCTGATGTAGTCCTAGCTGGGGGCACTCTGCTTTCTGGATACAGGTCAGGTGTGTGATCACCATCACTTTTACTTCAGTGGTCCTTCTTCTAGATTGAAAAACTCTGAATCTCACAAACTTTTAATTTTTGTTTGGTTTTTCTGAGCCTCTGTTCTGCCCCCTGTCCAGCAGGTCCCTCTCCTTCTCAAAGTGCACTATTGGAGCAGACATGCCACCGCAGGACACAGGTTACAAAAGCAGTGGGGTTAAGCATCCTGCCTGGAAGCCTGTGCTCTTGGTTCTACATCCCATTCTGCTGTTTGTCCTTTTCACAACAGCAGAACACACCTGACTGATGTTCAGCTTGTGTCTTGAGCAACCATTCAATTCTTTACTGCAGTACTGCTGCCTAAGCAGATAGTCCAATTTGTAGAGTTTTGATTAATCTCCTACAAACATAAATTCTGCATTTGTCCTCATTGTGTTGCATTCTGGTTTTTTCAGACCATTTCTCTGATTTCTGTAAATTGCTTTGAATCTAATGCTCTCTCCCAGAAAGCCTGCAGTCCCCTCACTTGTCATCTGCATGCTTAAAGGGTATACTTTCTATTCCATTGCCCAAATCACTAGTGAATATAATAAGGGTGAGCTCACTGCATAATCTGGACTTGGATGGAAAATTTTGTCATGCTAAACATCCTAGAGCTGAGCCTTACACTTCTCTCCTAGAAACTCACATCAGTATTATCTGTGCCTGGAGTAGCAGCTTAGCCACAGCTCCCAGCAGAGATGGCTTTTGTGCAAAATCTGAGAAAAGGAGCAAATTTTGTTTCTCAGAAATACCAAGTTTTGTGTCTGCTATGTCCTCTTACAGAGCATTTCAGATGGAAATCTGCTTCATCCCAAGAAAGGAGCTGGATTCTGCCGGACCATCCTGATGGATGATGCAGCAGGCCTGTCCACCCCACCATCCTCAGCTCCCCTGCTCTCTGTCTGGGGCTGCTTGGTGACCTGGGGGGGTCCTGCCTGCATGCTGCCTACTTGGTTCCTATCAACTTCTTTAATAGATTAAAGATATCCACATGAAACCTTTTGATTCTGTTGATTCAACAGTCTGCAGGGAAGAAGCATTCTGTCAGAAATTATTTGATTAGGTGAAATCAACGTGTCTAATTTCTTCCCAAATAAACTAGATACTGAGACAGTCAATCCTAATTCAGGTATGAAGTGAATCTCTCATCTCAGGCAGGGAAATTTCTTTCCTAATACACTCCCTTAGTACACACACACAGATAATATTCAACAGTAACATGGCAGCAGCTGGATTGAGCCGAAGTCTCCAGGACAGCGAGGAGAAATTGCTGATCACTTTGATAAGCAGCAGCAAAGCACTGTGTTGCCTCTGCAGGCCTAGGTGGAGAACAATCTTAGAATCATTTAGGTTGGAAAAGACCTTTAAGATCATAAAGTCCAACAGCTTAGCAATCATTGCCAAGTCTATCACTAAACCATGTCCCTAAGTGACACATACACATGCCTTTTAAGTACCTCCAGGGATGGTGATTCCACCACTTCCCTGGGTAGCCCCGTTCCAGTGCTTGACAACCCTTTTGGAGAAGGGATTTTTTTCCCAATATCCAGTCAAATCCTTCCCTGGCACAACTTGAGACCATTTCCTCTCATCCTGTCACTTGTTATCTCAGAGAAGAGGCTGACCCCCACCTCACTACACTCTCCCTTCAGGCAGTTGTAAAAAATGATAAGGTCTCCCCTGAGCTTCCTTTCCTCCAGGTGAAACAACCCCAGTTCCCTCAGCTGCTTGTCCTTGGCCACAAGGCCTAGGCTGATATATCCCTCACACATACATTCTCCTCAAGGTGCAACCCATGCCTGTGGAGAAACACCAAGGGATCCAATGTATTTCACTGAATCCAAGGGGAAATTTGGATGGGTACCTTTACACACACAGATATAGATACATCTCCCTTTTTGCCTGTGTGCATGTGTGTGAGTTGATTATGGTATGAATGTTGTGAATATTTTGAATCTATAGTTAAGTCACTGTTACAACTGTAGAAAATCCTGTGGAATGACTTTATAAATACTACTTAATGTAGTGTTTCACCCTTGAATATCTTTAACTCGTCTGCTTGGGAGCAATGGTGAGGAAAATTTTGTTAATGAGATGGTGCATTTCATGGACCCCAGGATGACAGGAACAGAAGACTTACTCTGCAGCTGAGGCCAGGTGTGTATTTTTCGTAAAGCCAATTGAAGAGCCTTCAATATGTCCAAAATCCTCACAAGCAAATGGAAAAGAGGGTCCCAGAGTAAAGGTCATTTTTCTCTCTTTTGGTATCTTTAATTCACACAAGAAAAGGAAATTTTGTACAAAATTTAACATCAGCGGCCACCCTGAGGCCACTACTTGGTGAAAGAGCACAGCTGCCGAGTTCCATCTGTTCTTTACCAAATCCAGCTTCTTGACTCCCTGGAAATTTTTCTACTTTTCACCTCCTATCACAGACTTCTGTATAGCAACAACTCTTTCTTCAATAAAATATTACTTTATTTTTCAGAGTGATGAAGACAGGAGATTTTTGCATGGGATGTACATCATTTGAAGTGGTTCTAGCAGTTACCATGGCTAGGACAGATGGTAGAGGTATTGATAACCACAGGGAATGTGAAACAGTGTAGTAGATCCTGCTTCAGATTCTAGATACCTCTCCTTAGCCCATGCCAGCATCCCTCAGACCCATCATTCACACCTTACTGTACAAGTCAGATAGAGAATATATAATTTAACCTCATTTGGCATGGCATTAATCCCAATCAGGATTAATACTTCTTCCTTTGTTCTCAGTACTGTGCTGTGAAAATCTCTGCCATGGATTCATGTGCCTTATTGCAGTGAAAGCACATCTGGCTGCCCAAAGGGCTCCTCTCTTTGGCTCATTAGGGCCACAAATGTAATCCTTCTCCAGGCACATCTCCTGTTTAGCCCTTTCATGTGACAAGTGTTGAGACAGCTGCCTGTAGTGACACCCCGTTTCAGTAACTCACTTGGCTGAAGAGAGAGTTGTTGCCACCCACAGGACCATGTGGGACCAGCAGATGGGACCCACCCAGAACAGAAGGGCAACAGAGGTTTTACTTTCAAAATCCCACACCTATTTAGGGGGCAAGTAAAATAAATGCAGCTCTCATGAGAGCAAACACTGGCATGCCAGTCTTCTGAAGCACAGTTAATTCAGCCTTTAACTATCCTAGCTGTGGGAGGAGGCCCAGCTGCAGGAATGCTTCTGAGAGCTCTGCTGCTTTGATGGGCCTCCTTTGGTTCTTACCTCTGTCAACACAAACAAGTTATGTTTCAGAAGATTGAAGCAAATCTTTGCTTAGCATTCAAAAAAGTAATTTAACTCACAGAGGTGATGCTTTGGGGTCTTGGGATATCTTTATTGATCTGGGATTAAATAAATGAACACAGAAAATAAAGTGTGAATTGCTTTAACTTCCCTAGCATTGGACTTGTTGAATCAGTGTGAAAACTTGCTTTGGAGAAGTCAGATATGTAGTGAGAAAACCTTTTCACAGTGCCCTTATCTGCAATGCAGGGAGCTCCTTGAGACAGCTAATCTCACCTGGAAAGAAACTGCTCTTTCAGGGAGAGCAAGAAGTGGAAGATGTGTTGATGCCTGCAGCCATACTTTCCCCTCCCACAGCAAGGTTCAGAGAAAGCTGTCTTCAGTTCGACAGTGGAGAAATGTGCAAGGAGAAAACACAAACCATCATTTCCTGCAATAGTAGACTGGTCAATAATAAAAGAGAGATAAATACATCATTTGATGTTTCTGGCTAGACCATCAGTAGCAGGGTGAATTCACTCCCAAAGTAGATAAACTCTAATTCCCTGTATTTATCTTTTCTAAATATTTGAAAATCTTAATTGGCCACTATCAGTGTTTGTAAGACAACATCTGCAGGGGTAAAACCAACTGGATTTCTGAAAAATCACAAATCTATGTTTACTGTAAATCTGATTTATGGTTTACATATTTATAACAACATAGCAACTCAAGCTTTATTTAATTTAAAAGTATAAAGCAGAGATTATGTTTCTTTAGAGAAATTTGGAACAATGCTCCCACCTTGCTCTTGCAGATGGTATAAACATATTCCTCCTTTTCCTACTCTGCTGCTTCTCAAGCACAGATGTGCTTTTCCAAATCAAACACCACTTTCCTGCATACTCTACGCTCTTCCAGAGCTATCCTTTTACTGGTAAAGTTTTGTCTACCCTCTAGTGGGAACTTGAATTATAGCGCCTGCAGACCCCAGCTGCCGAAGTAGGGAAGGCTGGAGTCCCTTGGGCAGAGCCTGGAATTACTGCACGGCCGATCTTCGTGGTGTTTCCAGAAAAGATGATGCCTCATTCCTATCCTTCCCTTACCTCGGTGAGATCCAGGTTTGCATTTTGACAAAAACGATGGGGACTGTGTTTGCTGGGATTTTGTTATGGTAGAGGGGCAGATTTAGTTTTTCACTGGTGTTCACTAACAATTATCCAGCTCTGACAGGGAAGTGTAGCTGTATTAATCAGGCTGAGCCAAAGAAGGAATGGAAATTTAGAACACCACAGAGAACATCCTCCCGACCTGTAGTGCCATGCACACATTTCAGCCTGGAAGGTTTCCCTGTGTACTGCTAACATTTTTTGTTGACCTGCAAATTAGAAAATATTTTATAGAAACCTGTAAATGGGGTGAATACAGCAATTAATTACTGGCTCTTAGCTAATGTCACACACAGTGGTAGCTAATCAACTTTGGTGAGCTGGTCCCCCAAAACCTTCTCTGAAAGAAAATAAGAGTGCTCCTTCCACAGATATAGAGTATGATGTTGGGGATGAAGTGGGGCCTGAGTAGTGCAGACACTGCTATAACTCAGTTTTTATTACTGAAGTGCCACCACTGAGCAATCAAGACTCCCTTGAAAATCTTTCCCTAAGCCTAAAATGCACTTTGTAAAAGCTCTGGGCTGAGGACTGATCTCTTCCCCACTTGGCTGCTAATTTGCTTTGTGACTGGAGGCAATTCACGTAACTCCCCTGTGCTTCAGTTTCATCACCTGTAAAATAGGGATGATATATAAATATCTCAGAGCAGCTTACTAGCAGAAAGGTAATGTGAGGAAACTCCTCTAGGCAGGTGCTGCTGCCTTGTCTGTTAAGATAACTTTCTCTTGATAAAAAACATCATGAATTGAAAGGAAAAGAGAATTTCCAAAAAGATTTATTGCTTGAAATTGTTGCAGAGTGCATTTGTGTGCCACTGTCCGCTAGGCCTTCTTCATTTCTGAGGTCATAAGTGATTGGGCCAGCCTGGCTCACTCAGTGGAAAATTGCCCCTTTGGGATCATTTGGGGCTGGAAATAAATCCACCCATAATGCTTTCCTACTTTGTGCCAAGTCGCCTCCTTTTTTTTGCCCAGCTTTACAGATCTGTAACCGGAGCAGAGCTGGAGTTTTTACCTTGGATACCCTTTGAGGCACCTACAGAGAAGGTGTTTTGTGAAGCTGCAGGTCCAGGGCATCACTTTGCACAGTGGCTGGCACCATGGAAGTCCTTGAAAATTAGAGGAGAGATGTGCAAATATCACAGGACGTCCTCGTGGTAATATCAAAACACTTTGCCACAGATCTGAAAACAGAACACCAATTCTGCCAGATGCACAGGAGTTGACTTGAAAAGGCCCTGCCATGCAGCCAGCTATCTTGTGCCATTCAGGGGCAAATGGGAACCACAAACATTTTAGCAGAACTGTTAGAAGGGACAAAATCAATTTCCTAATCAGTTTTCCAGAACACTGATGGGTCTTAAGCAGATGAATAGGTCTTAAGCTGGATCCAGTGAAGGGAAAGGGAAAGATGGAGCAACCTGCTATTGAGTTTGCTGGCTTGGATAGCAGGGATCATGCTGAAAATACAACTGTATTAAACAAAAACAAACCCAAAAAAACCCAAACCCCCCCCCCCCAAAAAAAAAACCCCCAACCAACCAACCAAACAAACTAAAAACAAAAACAAACAACAACAACAAAAAAATCCCCCAGAAACAAACAAATAAAACACACACACACACACGCACACAACCCCCCAAACAAACAAACAAAAAAATCACCACAAAAAAACCCCACCAAAACACCAAAAAAACCACACAAAGGAAGATTTCTCCAGGAGCTATATTTCCTAGCTTGCTTTGTTAGCATTTGATATGGCATTAGACATCTCTGTGCAAAGTTGCATTTCTTTCTGCCTTATCTTATCTTCTTGCACGCTTTTACAAAATAGAAGGAAATTCATAAAGTAATTTGAAAATCACACTTTCCCTTTTTCTAAAAAACCAAACACAGAAGCTCAGAACTTTTGTTTTTCTTTTAAGAGTGGAGAGCATCACTGGTACTATAGCTTGCAGGCAACCATCTCTCTTTTGTTTCAGAAATCAGTGATATGAACCATTCTGGGGAATAAAGAAACCAAGGAGTAATCTTAGAAGATAATACACCTTATAATTCAAATGCCTTTTAAGGTTCCAGCAAGGATGAAAAAAACATACTGTGCATTATACTTGTCTGCAGCAGCCCTGAAAAATCATGTTTCCTCTGTATATTTAAAAAAAAAAATCAGCATTTCAGCTTTAAATTTTATTTTGGAAAGATACTCAACTTGGTTTACCAACTTTAGTTGTCTCCTTCTCCTTTTCTCCAAAGTACAGCTCTGACTGAAAGCAAGAATGCAGTTTTTTCTCCTGCTTTAGGAGGCACCCAACTCACTCTGCCCTCTACCCCAGCACCCTATAGGCTAGGGCATCAAGTCAAAAAGACACCTTAGTCAGAAGTACTGCTCTTTTCCAGGTGCTATTTCGAAAACAGGCCTTGAAATACATTTTCTTTAGCATAAATGGGTTTCTCCCCTCCTTGACTCAATTGGGTGGCATTTACATTGAAGTGGCATCAGCTGGCACTGTTGAATGCCTCTACTGTCATAAAACGTAAGGGAACACATAAAGTATTTTCCTTTACACCTCTTCTCCTTTTCTGCTGGCAGGGAAAAGCAAACTGAGCTCAGAGCTGGTAGGACTTGAACAGTGGTGAGCTCATTTTTCGTTTGCTGCTTTGAAGTTTGGGTTCACTCAACCTGCATTTTCACAGCAGCAAATCTTGGCAGATCGAAGCAGTCATTCAAAGTTCATTTTGCTCACTTAGCCTTATCAGCAAAATGGCAGCACCTATGTGAGTCTAAATGACTCAGTGGTGAGCCTGGCACTGCTCTGAACTTTCATGGTGGATCATGGCTCTGTGTATTGTTACACTGCACAGCTGCTGCAGCAGCACCCCAGATATGTATACATATAGATATGTATATGGATATATAGAGATATAGAGATATAGATAGATAGATAGATAGATAGATAGATAGATAGATAGATAGATAGATAGATATGCACACACCAGTACATCGGGACAAAATCAAAGCCTTCTGTCACAGCAATATCCAACACAGACATTGTCAGAGTAGAGCATCCCCAAGCTGTTTCAGCCTTTCTCTCCCCTAGCTCTTTACCCTGCTATTCATTTTGATGCTAGATGCAGTCAGCTACACAACGCTCTCCTTAGGTGTTCTGCAGAGCAGCCAGATTAGGACAGATTTTGTGAATTCTGTTTTATGCAGAACATTACAGACAGCATTTTTGCTCTCTGAGAGGCCTGAATATAAAGAAGGCCTTTTTGCTTTCATTTCTTTTGGGAACATGTGAACTGGGGAGAAAAGGACAGAAAAAATTATTGATTGCCTTCCTGGACAAACAAAGGCAGAAAATAGCTCTGCTGCAATCTGTGACAGTACTTGAGTCACTGTGAGGAATAAGGTTTGGCTGGTCTACAGAAACACTTGGCAGATCCAAAGTTTCACCTTTAGTGTCATCAGAGTTGACATTCCCTTGAGAGGTTTACCTTGCAGAGTTATTCTCTTGGTCCCTCTGCAGTCCCAGGCAGAGAGCAGCCTGCTGGTAGGTGCTAGAGCTGACATGACTGTCCTTGCAGACAAACCTTCCAGAGACTTCTGATAGAAACCTGCTCACTGGAGCATAGCTATGGTGTGAATTAGCCTGCAAGAGTGTAGTAATTTATGTAGCTATGTCGTCACACTCTGTACAGCGCTTGAAAAGTGTCTCCTGTTTACTGCAATTGAAGCACTTATCCTTGTTTCAGCAGTAAACCTAACAGCAGCTAAAAATAGAAGCTATTGAGCTTCACAGTAAGCAAAAGGAATGAGTTGCATGAGATAATGATCTCCCAGTCCTGCAGAGCACCTGAGCAGTCCTTGAGTCCTTTAAGTGTCTATGTTAAGGTTGAACTTTTCCTCTTTTCCAGACCCAGCCATGATACTGGGAGAGTGACTGCCCTTCTCCTGGAGGTTTTTTCCCCACCAGTGAACTACAGCTCCAGGACCATCCCCTAATCTACTTTGGCACTTGAAAATCAGGTAGTTTAGCCCAAACTAAATGAAGAGACTTGGTGGATGAGCAGGTGAGATGGGAAGAAGACAACCAAACAACAACTGTATTGAGGAAAGAGAGGAGGGGCAAACAGGTAGCCCCTCTCCAAGTCAGTGAAACTGTGAGACTGTCACTCTTGCTGTTAGAGATGGAAAGCCTTGAACACTTCAATTTCACAACTTTTACCTCCAGCTGCTTCATTTTATATTGTACATGTAGTTATATTGAAGTGCTTCTGCTTGTGTGTGATAAGCTCGACTTGGGCTTGAGAAGGAAGAGCTTCTGAGAACAAGAATTAAAAATGCTCTGACAGAGCAAAAAAGATAATTTTTAATCCACTCCTTCAGATGTATATGTGTCAGTGGTAGACACATCTTGCTCTTTTACTGATGTAGAAGAGAAAGAGAATTTCTGCAGTGTGTTTGTAGGTTTTGCCCATATTGAGGAGTTGGGCTGTTATGAATTTTGTTAGAAAAGATTTATTTCATGTGAATCACCTTGTGTATCTGTGTAACTTTTGGGGTTGAATTAACCATGCATATGTGAAATCAGAGAGCTGACCATGATTGATCACTATCTACTGGCAACCTGTGAAATTTGGCCTTTGACAACAGTGCAGAAGAGGAGAAATAAACTAGAAAACATGTCAAAAGACCTGTGGCAGTGCTTCTGAAAGACATATCTGATGGATGGTCCTTTAACAAAGTATTTTAAATATCCACAAGGCATCATAAACACTATTTTTTATTAATACATCCGCTCTTTTTGCCACAGCAGATACTGTCAGCCCACTGAAACTGGTAGCTCTTGTCCAGCCTATGATTCACAGTAACGACAGATCTTTCTCTACAAAACTGCTACCTAAATAATGGTTTCTTTTTTTCTCCTTTTGTGCTTGCGCAATTCATTATTTCTACTTCAACATAGAACTTTGCACTTGTCACTGTTTAGTAGCAGTCTGAGTCTCTGCAGATCATAGCTGAAATTTGTCAGCTTAATTTTGTCCTCTCAGCTTCACGTAAATATGTAAATATAAGAACCCAACTTTATTTCATCATCCAATTTGATTATGAAAACATTAAATATCCCTGAACCTAGGACAGACTGGTCAAATCCCCACCCAGTGGCTCCCCTTCCTCTGATAGTAAATCACTAATATCTTGAATCTGAGCATAAACTCTGGAACTAGCAAAAGTAGTTTCCTCCATCCTGTTTCCTTAGCTCACACACAAGAGAGTCATCTCAGATAGTCAAAACTTCTTCTGGAGTCAAGATATGTGACAGCATCTTATTCTTCATGTACAGGCCTGTTAAGTTGTTGTACTAGGAAATCAGAATGATCTGGGATTGTATGCAACTGATAGAGTCATACTGGCTGGTACTCATCTATAATAATCTTCTGTAGACTAAAAGGATAAAACCTTTTTCTCATTTTTTTCCATATACATATATAGACACACACATATATATATATATAAGCTCAAGGATAGATTGGATGGGGCTCTGAGTAACCTGATCTAATGGAAGGTGTAAGATTCTTTTCAACCCAAGCCATCCTACAGATCTGTTATATATTTATATATATACACTTACATATGCACTTGTATATATACTTACATATCCTTGTGTTCACCATGTATGTCCTCCTCTCATATTCTTCCAATTCTCCCCTAGGCCAGCTCTGAGATTTTGCCATTAAATTGCTCAGTGCCCTATGCTGAAGTTCACTGGGTCCATCCAATCTGAAAACATCTGATTTATCTAGGAGCTTTCTAAGTGTATAATTCAGTGGTTTCAGCAACTGCAACAATACCTGCTGTGTTTTACTTAGGCTGTAATAAACAAAGCACTACATTAGTGACAACACTGAAATCAATGGAAGTTCTCATGTCCAGACTAAGTCCTCCATGTTTCTGTAATCAATAGCAAAGCCCAGAGCTAGAGAGCCCTGTGTTTCCCAAATGTCTTTGGGAACAGTCTGGCTGGATGGTTTTAAATTTCACCTTCAATGTGGCTTACAATCTTGTCTTTTCCCTCCTCTTTCTTTGGTTGCTAAGAGAAGTATATGAACCTGCTCCCAAGACAGCTTTTTGACAAGTGCTCTGCTGCAGGGAGAGGGCAAAGTCAGCTGCCATTCTTGCTATCATACCAACACAGTTGCCTTTGCAGAAGCTTGCAGCAACAAAGTCATCATGGGTTTGCTCGAATTTACTTCAAGGGACTCCTTCACAACTTTAATGTGATTTCAAACTTGGTCATGTAATTTTTGCTCCTGGACTACTTACTGCTGGAGATATTTGCTCCACTTACAGCTTGAAGGAGAGAGCATAGCTTGCTGGAAGTTGCCTCCCACCATGACATGAAGCAATAGGTTGCCACACACGTTAAGTGGAGCCAGTGGCAGAGAGACACAGTAGGCAGAGTGGATTTGCTCTCCATGTGACAGCTGACTGGACACAACTGTAGTTAACCTGAGCTGTTGCCTAGGATTGGAAGAAAAACTTTCCAAACTATATTAGAATTGGTAACATAAACAGCAATCTTTACGTTATCAATTCTAATATTGTTTCGAAAGTTTTTCATCCGATCTTAGGCAACTGAGCCACCCAAAAGACAAGAAAGGGGAAGAAGCACACACAGAAGACCACCAAGAGGAGAACAGCAAGTCTGAGAGCCTTTTGTTTGTAGCAAGCCCATGTGTGGGGCCAGCAGCCAAGGTGCAAATGATGAGCATATAGCACAGAGTCACCATCAGCAAGGGCAAGAAGAAGGCCAGGCTGGTCAGCAGCCACCGGATTGTGCCCAGGTTCTCAGAGCTGGTAAAGTTAAGGCAGAAAGACCTTATGGTTTGTGTGTCTTTTGAAGAGATCAAGAAATTGACAGGGCTGACAGCTTCCAGTGGGAACAACCAAATGGTTGTGCAAGCCACAGCTGTTCAGTGCTTCCTCTGGATGTGCAAGAGCTTCAGCATGTGAACCATCACCACTAACTGGAAGGCACTGAAGCAGGTGAGGAAGAGGATGCTGCTGTGCAATTTGCAGTGGGAACCACTGCAAATGAACTTGCACATGAATTCACCAAAGATCGAGCGCTCCCCATTAGCACAGTAGTGCAGCAGGAGGGGAAGGCCAGTGAGGTGGAGCTGCTCTGTGAGTGCCAGGTTCTGCTCTTTCAAGGCTGCATCTTGAAGCTGTGAACACAAATGACAATGAAGCTTCCCAGGAAGCCCACCAGGAAGATCATGTTGTACATAAGGTGGAGGTATAAAGTCTTCAGACCAGCTTCCACAAAGTGCATTTGGGAAAATCACCTTCAGTGTCTTCATGCGTGATGGGGTTGGCTAAGTTGTCATTTGTTGTGTTCATGTTTTCTCCTTAGCTGTTATGGAATAGAGAAGTGTTTAGTGTTCACCGAGAAGACCTCCTCACATCTCATTAAAAACAACTTATAATCAGGTCTTTCCTTTCAACTGCTCATCAGAGCTTCTATTACAGTGCCTTTTATGAATAAGGAAAGACCTTGCTGTGTTGGTAAGAATTGATCTCAATCTAGAAGCCTTTTATCATGTCTATATAGATTCAATTTTATTTTAAAATACATATTTTCAGGAAAGGGCTTGCACAGGCACAATGAAGCTGTAATGCAAGGGATTCTCAGGCCACAGTGTTTGATGTGTGTTCCTTGGTGTACGAAGTTCACTTTCTGCTCTCATCAGGGGTCAAATGGAGAAGAAGGAGAGATTAGTTGTGTTGTGCTACTGACCAAAAGTATAGAGGGTATAGAAGGTCATGTCCAGGACATAACAGTTCCATAAAAGGCATTTGCAGCCTTGTTGGTTAAAAAAAACCCAACAAACAAACAAACAAACAAACAAACAAACAAAAACCCAAAAGCCCCCCACAAACCAACAAACAAACAGGGTGGATGTTGAAATGTTTTCACATTCTTTTTGCTACTGGAGCTGGTTAATATTTTTCTTCTTGCTTCTTGGAAACCACTGATAAAGGAATATTTCGTTATTTTAGTTCATTAACAAAATTGATGTTGCCAAGAAATAAGTTATTTTTAGGCTTGTCATTAGCTGCTATGTAAATTTCCATCCCTGTAAACTTTTTAATGTTGTTTTGCTTTGACATTACTCTAAGATAGAACTATTCTGAAACATCAGAATTAATTCATCCAAATTTGTAAAGCAGCCAATTGCAAGATACAATATGGGACATGAGCAGGATTCAAGGAACGTTAAGACAGCCTCGTATACAGTCTCTACAACAGAAAATAGATGGTCACTGATGCACATAGCAAATAACTGTTAACATGGCATTCAATAAATGCATTTTATGTGAAGATGTGCCTACTTCTAAACAAATTCTAAACTACATTCTAAATAAATGTTCTACTGGAAGAAAATTAGCCCATCTCTAGTGTAATTTTTTCCAGAAGAACTCAGCTTCTTATAGGATGATGCCTGTCCTCAAATTACTGTGGCCTGGATCTGTTAAAATTGATCCTACTGAATCACCACTTCTTTTTCTTGTTTCACTCTGAATTTTCTTGCTGTAGCTTCTACCCTCACTTGTGAGATTGTACAGAGAAAGGTTGCAAGATTTGGATTCAAATTTATGCAGAACATTTGGTTCAAACATATTTTAAATACTTTGAAAACTGAAGCTGGAGCTTGAGAAGATGTATGCCAAACACTGGCAATGGTTTTTAAAGAGCAAAACAGTTTTAAACCTCTTGTCATGGCTGGGGATGGTGCAGAAGTGGTTTGGATACATCTAATTCTGAGTTGTGCAGCAATGCCATCATTCCCAAACAAACACGAAGCCTCTGCTGTGCCTAATGGTTAGCTGGGCTGACAGCAGCAGCCCCACCCTGCAGAGGCTGTGCTGTGCTCTCACGCTGGGAGCACAGGGCTGTGCCCATCCCACTGTTCAGAGTGCAGAGCTACTGAGGCAGCTGAGGGGCATGGCTGGGCACTGCTCCCCACACCTCTTCCTTTGTGCTTTGGGGAGACTTTCATTCTGCCAGCAGCTTGTTCACCACCAACCGGCGAAACAAACTATAGAGGCCAGAGGGCAAATGCTTGTGATCACCAAAAAGCACATCACTGGCCCTCAACCATGCAGGCCCCACTGGCAGACACCTGCCCTCAGGGGCTTTTGGAGCCTTTGCTACCCATGTGCTATATGCTGTGGCTGGATGCAGGGCAAGGAATTCCCTCAGAGGCCAGACCACCCCCCAAGCCCCGGGCTGGTTATGGAAGCACAGAGTGGGACAAGTATTGCAAAAAAAGCACGTGGGTGTGGGGTTTCAGTCCTGAACTGCCCTAAGGGTACAACAGGTTACAACAGGGACCAAAGGAAGGAGACAGCGAGTCTTTGCTGTTGGCCTTGTTATTTTGCTGCCTGAATTACAAATAGAATTTAGACAAAACTTAAATCTAATTAAGGAACAGTTTGTACTGTGGCAGATTTTATCACACTAAGTAATTGGCCATAATGGCACTTCTGCAGCCCAAGCTGAGGGCAAATGATATATGCTGTAGACACATAATGAACTTTAAATAAATTATCCAAATGCAGAACTCGTACTAGAAGGGAACTAGATAATTGAAATAGAAACCCTCTTTCAGTCTTAATGGTGGAGTCACTGCTTTATTACATGGTATTCTTTACTGTAGCCAATTGATTGGAGTCACTTTAAAAAATGTTGTGATTGCATGTCTTTAATTGCAGTCACGTATAAGGCAAACTTGTCTGCTTCTGCATTGTGATAATTTAATTACAGCCTGCTGGAAATAAAAGCCAAATGGCTGCAGCCATGGCAAAGTAACCTAGTGCCTATAATTGGACTATATTTCACACAGATGTGTTGCTGAATAAATTAAATAGAACTTGGCTCGCAGTGTTCAACTCTTCAACTGACTTAGACTTAAAAGACAGAAATGATACACTTAGGGATCAAGATGTGAGCCCTCCCTCCCTTACCCTTTATAATTCAGAATATATTTTCATGCAGAAAAAGCATGTGGATTTAACTTAAGTGTTGGATGCATCTCAGATAAGTTTAATTTGTTCCATACTTCCACCATCTTGTAACCCTTCGCTCATGTCTCTCCATTTTGCCCTGCCTCCAAGTTCCTACCTTTAAATCAAAATATGCCTTTTACCTATAAACCCTTAGTGTTGTCTTCTCCCCTCTTCCCAGCTGGTTTCTTAAATACCTTACTCCAGCTGGCAGAGTTTGATTTTAAATTCCACAGGTTTGGGCAGTGAGACTGGTTGGGAAAGCCCACATGGGCTTTTCCAGACACTGGAACAGGTTGCCCAGAGAAGCTGTGGATGCCCCATCCCTAGAAGTGGTCAAAGCCAGGTTGGAAGGGGATCTGATCTAGTGGGATGTGCCCTCATAACAGGAGGTTTGGAACTAGATGATCTCTAAA
Source organism: Chaetops frenatus (assembly GCA_013400775.1). Classification (NCBI taxonomy): domain Eukaryota; kingdom Metazoa; phylum Chordata; class Aves; order Passeriformes; family Picathartidae; genus Chaetops; species Chaetops frenatus. Next base: position 678,106 of record VZTR01008429.1, on the reverse strand, counting down.
GGTTCCTTCCAATTCAAATAATTCTATAATTATATGATTTTATGACTGCAGAGGTGTCCTATAGTGCCAGTATTTGCATGTTTTGCTTGATCTTATCTTCAAAATGTTTTGATTCTTGTGTTGTTCTGCATTGACTTTCACCTCGTGATCTTTACACTGGTTCCAGGCTTCTCTTTTTTTGGAAAGAAAGCACTTTCAAAAGCAAGAGCATTCCAGGTTTGATTTTGAATTAAATATTTGCAAAGTTCTGTGAACAGGTAGGAAAGTTATTATCTTGAGAGTGAAATGTTTAGATGAGGCTGAAAAAAACCCCGAATGTTTTCCAACACTGAATTTCATCTCCGATCTCATTTGAAGCTATTATTTACTTTCTCATGATGATAAGAGATGTGAATGTGTATATATGATCAATTATTTGTATCAACCACTGCATAATGTAATGGTGAATCAGACTCAAACTGTTTAGTAACTATAACTTTTTAAATGATTGCGTAACTGTCCTGTTTTTCTACCGGCTGCTTTCAGTATTTGCCATCTTCACAACAACTTTCAGCTTATTTCTCATAAACAACATATTTTCCTTAGGTCTTTCTTGTATAAATATTGTAACATCAGCCTTGAGTGTGAGCATTACTGTTGGACTCCTAAATGTCTGAGTAACAGCTGATATGAGCCACCACTGTCTACAGAAAGGGTTGAAATCACTGTTTACCATGTGACTGGGTACCAGATGGTACTAATTTCAGTCCTCTGCATCATGGAAATTGTACATGCCACAAAAGGCATATGGAGAGTCATGGAGAGACCAAGGGTGTGAAGTCAGGAGTTCCAGTTTATCCCTACACACCTTGATGAAGGGCTTTCTGCATTTTATTTATGAGTTCTTGTTAATGCGTAAGAGATAAAGGTGTTTTGGGTTTTTTTTTTAATTCATTGTTTAAGAAACAATTTTCTGCTCTGTATGGTATTTTGGAATAAGAATGGGTATTGGTCTGGCATTACAATTCAAATTGTATTAAAATGGCATCATTATTTGAATTCTTCATCTCAGGTTTAGTGTTTCTAGTTCAGGAAAAGATTTTGAAAAATTGTGAGTAGCTAGAAAAGAGCTTCAGGAAAAAATGGAGTATGGGGAGACGTTGTGGCATGCCTTGCAAGACTTTAAGGCTTTAGAGATTCTCTCTGATTAGTTTATTTTAGAGCATGTTTAAACAGAAACAGGTGATAGCCATGATCCCATTCATGGAAAGAGATTCCTGGCACTA
>VZTR01008429.1:618222-676690 GCA_013400775.1 Chaetops frenatus | reverse complement strand
TCCCTCAGTTTAATCACTTCTTTTGTTCCCCTTAAGTACCCGGCCATTATGGTCCCTTAGCAACTGATGGGGGGAAAAAATTCCACAGGTGAAGAGAAACAAAAAAGGAGGAACACCCAAACCCCAACACACTAGTATAGCTTAAGATATGCCAGTCCAGGGTGGCAGTGAAGAACAAGTAATTCTTTGTGAGGGTGGGTAGCTACTGAAACAATTGACTGCAGTAACATGGAAGATTCTTCTTCTTTGGAATTTTTGAACCAACATTGAGTGTCTTTTGCTTAAATATTGGTACAGTCATGGAGAAACATGAGATGATACTCTCAGACAACTTTGCAGGACAGATTCATAGCCTTTAAAGGGTCTAGAAAACACAGTCTAAAAGGTTGTATCCCCTAGACCTTGCACATCTGAGGCCATAGGATTTTAGCTCTGAATTCCCATAATTTAGCATGGGTTTTTAAAACTAATTATTACTGGGAGGACAATCTTGATTTGAGGAGAGAGAGAGAGAGAATCCCCTTGTTCCTTTGATAGTTTTTTCTAGTGGCAAATCATTCCCCTAGTTGAAATTACATTTAGACCTTAGTATGACTCTCTAGCTTGTACTTCTAGCCTTTCAAGCTCTTCATATGTGTCTCTGCTATAAGGAGAGAGAAGCCCATTTAGCAATGGCTGTTTTGTTTTTCTGGAAGTATTTAAACATAATTACCCAATCTCCTTTCATACTTCTTCCTGATTGTTTTGTCTCTTAGGCATGCCGTGGTAGCATCTGGGCTTCTCTACCTATTCTTCTTCCTGCCACTGGCTTTGTGAGATGGAACATCAGGTCCTCCAGCCTCCATGCTGGGTTTCTGCATCTCTGGCAGTGTGGCTGAAGCCGTGTCTCTGCAGGACCAGACTCACTGACACCCCAGGCATCCCCAGCGTGCATGCACTGGTCAGTTCTGCCCAGGCTACCTCAGGATTCTGCTGAGGGTGTCAAGGGTGGACTGTTCTGCACACTCCACCCTTCCAAGCCCTAACATTCTCCTGCAGCAACCAGTGAAGTTTTTCTGCTACTCTGTCTCTTCATCCACTGATTGCATAGGTATTCCTTCTTACAGTAACTGGGGCATCAGGGGATGACACTGGGCACTTTCTGCCAGAGAAATTCTTCCCCTCCACCACTTAATGGTGAAGAGACAGGAATATAAAGAGATCTACTGGGCTAGGAAGCCATGACACAGAATGGGAAAAGCAAAAAGAAAAATTGCAATTAATAGGGTCTAAGAATCACAAAAAAAACCCCATGCTGATGCTGCACCAGCAACAACAAAACAAAGAATGTCTTGTGCTGCCCACTTTTATCAGACAGAGCAGTGAAATTATGCAGCAAAGGAACTGCTGTCACACAATGTCAGCAAGGAAAGCCTCCATAGCATAGCCCTTGTCAGAGTGTCTCTCCTGCTTTTCAGGTGTGACTCTGCTGTGCTGTGTAGTCTCCAGCTTGCTTCCAAAATATAAATACCTTAAGGTGATTCAGTTGTTAGAGATTGCCTCCTTCTGTCAGAAAATAAAATAGGTCCTCCTGCTGTCATTCCCGGCAAAACCTAGTTGCTTTTTTCTCCTTGGAAAGAGGTTTTCTTCAATAAATTAGATATTTCAAACTCTTTGCTCCAATTTAGGTGTTCCTTAGCATGTATTTTTACACAAATTCCATGTGATCTATTGTGCAATCTCTCTATAAACAGTTTTGAACAATTTCCATGCTGTGCAAAGAATGACTTTGAAATTACTCTGTCATTATGTTTTGGGTCCCTTATAACTGAAGACTTCAAAGATATTATCTGTCAGATTGCCAGATTTCACATTGACTGATGTGACATTTTCAGAAGTGTTATGGGCATCAGTGGGGGTTGGATACTAATTGTTCTCGATTCCCTCAATTATTATTATCTGACTTTATTGGCCACATGCTTCCTTCCTGCTAGATTGCTCCCCTCTTTTTCCAGCAGAGAAGTTTTATAGCTGCAGTTGAGAGATTTTAAGGACCTACCATTGAAATGCATTCACCAGTTGTCATTAAGGTAATTTAAAACATCCACAAAACACATGCATGTATTTTCATTCACACCCACAGTTTTTTTCTTTGCCAAAAGCTATCCTTTTCCTTTGATTCTGCATAAAATTCCCAGGGTGCATATGTCCTGTGAACATTGGCAGCTTAGCAATTTTCCCCACTAAAGAACCTACACCGTGTGTTCTTCCGGCTATTCACTCCCCTTCCTGCACCGAACACTTCCTTCCTGCACTCAGTGGGAAACTCAGACTGCTAAAATGTGGTGGATGCCAACACCTCTATTTCTTCCTCTTGGTGTAACATCTTTGCCCCCATGGCAGTGTCACTGTGACTGCAGGACCTGACAGGGTAGGTGGGTGCATGCTGGATGGATCCAAACCCTTCCTGTGCATGGCACGGGAGCTCTAAAAGTCAGGTGTGTATATCCCAAAGACCTAAGCTCGTTCCAAATTTATTTTCCCACATCTTTAGAAAATGTTTCTTGGCGTTAACAAAATAATTGAAGAATGCCGAAAACACCCATGAGGCCTCGTGCAACAAGACAGGAAATGTTAGTCCTTGGCGTGTTTTGTTTGCAACACTTTTTCTTTTTTAAGATCTCCTGCTGTGTGAAGATTAGCCAGGCAAAAAGCTAAGATTTCCATGGACCACCTTTGCTTTTATGTCCTTTCACTGGACAACAAGAATAAAAGTCTTGCATATGATATCCTTGTCCAACACAGTTACCAAACATTGAACAGTGGAAGAGTAGATGAGGGTGCAGTTGTAGGCATGACGATCATCTGTTGTGAAACATTTCTTAGTCCTAAGCAGTGCCTGAGCCAGTCTGCCGGTGTCAGCACGTTCTTGGTGTCTGTGCATCCTTGCCCTCGCATGCTCAGCTGTGCCACAGGCCCCATGGTGTTTCAAAATGCCTGTGTTTTCCCTCATTCTCCTCTATCACTGCCTTTTTGTGGTCAAAAACCAAAAATATCATTCCAGTCAAATTCTGTTGGAAGCATTTGGAGATCAAGGTAAGAGAATTCTTTTCTCCCTCAAGACAGCAGAGAGGTGGAACAGGCCACCCACAGAGGGTGTGCAGGTTCCATCCCTGGAGATTTATGAGTCCCAGCTGGACACAGTCCTGGGAAACCTGGTCTGAAATTAGTTCCAACCCTGTTTGGAGCAGGCAATTTCTGTGGAGGCCTCCTGATGCCCATGCCAACCTATTTGATTACAGGGTCTTTTGACCTTCTGAAGTCTGCAAGCAGCAAAAATCAAGGGTAAGATTAAGCCATCATTTCAAGAGTGAGAAGTTTCTGAGTGTCCTGCTCCAGGAAAGAAAGACCTTGATATATAATAAAGATACCCTGTGTTGCATCCAATCTTTTCCACAGCCAGAGTTTGGTTGTTTACCAGCCAAGCTTGTCTGTTCACTCACTGTTTCTCATGAGGCTACAAAACCAAAATTTTTAGCTGAAAGAGATTAATTTTTCTATTTATTATTCCTCAATATTATTCAGTCCTTTATATTCTTTTTTCATATGTAGGATCTGGATATGTATGGCAGTGGGCATATCTGTGTGCTTGGTTACCCTGAGCATTCACATGCAGAGTGGCCTGTACTTAGATAGAAATTTGTATCCTGAAATTACTCATTTGACTTGACCTGTGGTCTGAAAAATATTTATATTGTTTAATCTAATTTCTGAGAAGAAAATTGTCAGAATTTTTTTAAAGGAATGCTTTTTTTCAGGTCTGCACTGTGGTATTTCAGTGTAGGACAGGGCAAAGGGCATGCAGATGTCCATATGGAGGGGCTTTGGGATCTGTTCATAGATTAGATAGTATTTGTTATCAGTATCAAAATGCTTCACTGTATTTTATTTGAGTTTGATTTCACAGCCCAGATTCTCATTCCCTGCAGATTCCTCTTCAAAATGAAAGAGGATTTGGCTCTCTGGTTACACACCCCCAGTTATTGAGAGCTTCCACCTTCATTATCAGTCAGTTTTGAGTTGCTAGTCATACTGCTTTTGTCATGTGTGCCCTAGACTTGGGAATAACAACTCCGAATTCCATTTTTGTTCATCAGCCAGGAGTCCGGGTGATTGAATAATATTTACTAAAATACTGTCTCATTCATTCTAATTGAGAATACAGTCTGAACACCTGAGGACAGAAATGGTTTAAGACTCCTTCTACCGGTGTCCTCATGTCCCTGTAAGCGAGGGTTCTGGCCAGTGGGAGGGAACGGCATCCACGCTGGGCTGCTGGTGCTGACGGACAGTAGATGTCACTCTTGCCTAACATATAGAATCACGGAAAAGTTTGGGCTGGGAGGGACTTTTAGAGGTCATCTAGTCCAACCCCAGTCCCTGCAATGGGCAGGGACATCTTCAACTAGACCGAGTTACTTAAAGCCCCATTCAAACTGGCCTTGATAGTCTCCAAGGATGGGGCATCCACAGCTTCCCTCGGCAATGGAAGAATGACTGCTGATCATAATTGCTACTGAGTGAAAACTGTATTTTGAGATAAGAAGATGCCTACATAGAAAATCACAGCTTTTGCAGAATCATAGAGTGGTTTGGATTGGAAAGGACTCTCAGAGATCAGCTACTTCCATCCTTGCCCCTGCTGTGAGCAGGGACACTTTTCACCAGACCAGGTTGCTCAGAGCCCCATCCAGCCTGGCCTTGAATACTTGAGGGATGGCACATCCACAGTTTCTCTGGGCAGCCTGTTCCAGTGCCTCACCACTGTCACAGTCAAGAATTTCTTCCAAATATCTAATCTAAACTGTCCTCCTTTGGTTTAAAGCCATTGCCCCTTGTCTTATCACTGCATGCCCTTGTAAAAAGCCTCTCTACAGCCTTTGTATAAACCCCCTTTAAGTATTCAAAGACTGTAATAAAGTATGCTCAAAGTCTTCTCCTTCCTAGACAAGCTATTTTACCTACACCTTGTTCTTAGTCCCTAAAGAAAAGTGTATGGAATCCCTAATGAAGTGTATATTTCTGGTGGGGTCTTTTGGTACTTTCTTTTGGTAAAGTTTTAATGCATTGGTTTGTTTCATTGGTTTGTTTTAGCTTAGTCTTTGAAACGTGTGTTGGGAGCCTGCTAAATTATGCAGAACTACCCACCTGGTCAAAAACTCACCATTTTGATGCATAAGTCTGTGGAAACTTAATGGTAAATTTGGGTATTGAGGGGCTAAAGGAGAATTTCTTGGCCATCCATCTTATGGGTGAAGAATAAACTCTGTGACAGTGTCTGACTGGAAGGCTACCAACCCAGGCCATGCAGGTAAAGCCTGCTTCCCTTTCTGCACAGCAGCTCTCTGACAGTAGTACAACCACTTCATCACAGTTGTCCCCTAAGCACCAAGGGCTGGAGCTTTCAAAAGGGTGCAGACAAGTTCCCACAATCAAGTGTGTCAGTATGTCACACTTATTTTTTAATAACATATGCAGAGTCCCTTTGAGACCAGTCCGTTGGGAGATCAGCTTAGTGCCCAGGGACACGTAAAATGCCTGCAAAATTGCAACCTGTGGGAGTACCTGCACTGTTTGCTTTTTTTTCTCAGTAAGAACCAGGTTCGCTGAAAAGAAATATTGCTCTCACAAGGATGACAACTCTCACTGTACATCACGGTAAACTTCATTTTTTAACAGTGTGGGGAAATCAGAGTAACTTCTGACTTCCTCTAGAGATCTGGCTGGTGGTCCCCTATCAGAACCAGTTGCTTTCTCAAACAGTGGCCCTTTAAAGGGTTTTTCACATGAGATAATTTCCTGTCAAAAAGGAAATCCATCGTTTTGATATAATAATTACATAAATGCTTCCATTGGTATGTGTATCCCTAGAGTTTCACTGCACAGGACCAGAAGGTGTTTACAAAAAAAGACACCAATTTTCTTTATCATTAATGTCTTCTGTGGGTATGCAATTTCAAGAGCAAGGCAGAATGGAAGAATTGCACAACTGGGACATCATTTGAGAGAGATGTTGAGGGCGAGGTATTTCACAAATACACACCTGCCACAGATTCCATTTCTTCTGAATCCCACTCTATACCCACTCCAACAGAGTTATCAGTCAAGCATTAAATGCTTGTTTATAGAAGAACCTTTGAAAAATGTCAGTTTTCTCAAATTAGCAGTGTTATTAATAACCCTGACAGGGTTGTATGTCAGCCTGGCAGTTCTTGAATTTCTCTAGAGGAAGTCAATGTACACCTTCTTTCAGTGAGTTACATCCACCTAATAGATTATGCAAAAATAAAGTAGTGTGTCAGCAGAAAAAATAAAGTAAAGTTGTTGGCAAGTGTATAAGTCTAATTAAACTAAAGGATTTAGATAACACAAAGGGAAACCTCATGGATTCAACCATACACATTAATTGGGAATAGTAGTTAGCTGAAAAGGATCACTTGGAAATAGGGTGCTCTCGTGGGTGAGACACAGTGAACAACAACCTGCAGTGGCTCTGGATTAACCAGGGCTTATTTAAGAAACAAGAGATTTACTCTACTCCCTGAGCCACCTGCTTGCTGGCTGACCCCAGCACTGTGGTCACAAAGTGTCACCATCCATCTCAGCGGGGATGAGGTGCTGACTGAGGACTATCACGCAGAGAGTCAGGTTGGTTCATGCTGTGCTGTTGCTCTTTATTAGCAGTCTCAAGCCATTATGGACTGCAAGATATCTAGCCTCCTCCATCTTCCTCACTGCTGGGTTATGCCTTCAGGCCAGATACATGCTGTTGTTTTTCCAGACTTGCTTCTTCTTTGTGAGATTGCTACTTTACTATGGGAGCTCCTCTCATCAGCACCAGCTCTTCTTTACTTCACCTGGAGCCTAACTTTCCTGGACTGAATAGTCCATGTGCAAAAGCACAACATGTTATCAGCTTCCTAACATGTATTTGTTAATTGGAGGATGTGCCGTGTTTGTTCAGTTCAAGTGGGGTGAAAATTTACAACCAGCACACACCAGTTGCAGCTGGCAAGCCACAGGCTTCGGCTTGAGAATTTCAGAAATTTACCCCCCTGCCGACATATCTACACCCAGTTTTCTCCTGCCTGTTTGATTTCATAGTTATTTTTCACCTTGTTCTTTTTCTGTTGAGTATAGAAACTCAGGATACCTATTTTTAGATCCAAGATTTCACATTAGGTTTGCTATGTTCTGAAGCCTTGCCACTAGGTGGTAATGTTTTCATCCTTAAAAAAAAAAAACCAACAAACCAAACAAAAAAAACAACCACAAACCAAAACACCCACAAACCGTCTTTGGAGGCATAGACTCAAACTTCAATTATTTCTGTAAGGCTTATATGTTTTATGAGGGGATCAGAAAAATTATGGCTGTTCTGATGTAAAGCCTTTGATTATCAGCTCATTGCACAGCCACATGCCTGTCAGGCAAACAAAAGATGTGGGAGACTTATGCTGGCCTCATGCTTTTCCTTACTGTGAGCAGAAGATTGGTAGGACAGGAAAATTGGGATTTATAGACATATTTTGAATGAAATATGTGATTATAAAACACCATGTAAGGGCTTTCTATTTTATATCTCTTGAAATTGAATTGTTATGCAGGACTGTAATGCCTCTATGCATGCCACACAGTAGCTATACATATATTTACCATGCTGAAGGGCAATATGCCTGAGCTTTGTGTCTCTCTTTTTGGACATAGCAGTGAAGACTAATGAAAACAGCCGGGCTGTGCCATCTCCCACTTACAGTAATTTTCCATTCAGCAGCAGCTACAGCAAGAGTGTCAGTGAAGCTTATCCTCAGGTGTTGGGCTCAGTTACTCAAGGTCTTGTGCCATCAATAGGAGGGTTTGAGGGCGTTTCCCCCACTCTGTCCTCTATTTCTTGTAACAAGGAGGGTACAGTATGCTCCTGAGAAGCAGGATATTCAAGTTTAGGACCCTGGTCACTGTACCAGAAGTTAAACCCAGTTACCCCGTTTCCCAAGTGAGCACCGTAGTTTGCCAGCCACTCAGTCAGAGGATGCCAGAAATTTGTCTGCAATGCTTATGACCATAGCTACCCATTCCATCCTGATTCCAATGTCATGTAAAAAACCTGGAAAAAGTGTTGCTGGCTTAGGGAAAAGCAAACCCACCATTTTTGCCATGTTAACTCTTTTCCCTAAAAAATATTACCCAAATATAACAATAATAGTTCCCACAATATCATTCATTGCTAGTAGCTCAAAAGGAAAACTCCCACAGAAGTACATATGGACAATAAAATAATTGCTGGAAAGGGCTTTTTCCTCTCTCTTTGCAACTGTACTGATAATGCAAGAACTTATTCTTATGTTTACAATCAGCCTTGCCTTACCTGCTGTCCACTACCAAAGTCTGCCCCATACCTTGCTGAGTGTCTGACAGATGAAGGAAAAATAAATTATATAGTGACCCTCATGCATACATGCACTAGGGCCTCAGGACCAATGCACAGCTAGGCTACAAGAAGCAAAATATGTATGGTATTGAAAAAAAAACCCAATCTTTTTTTAAAAGGTTCATCATTGTGAAGTAAAAAAAAAAAAAATTATACACCAAAATGTCAGCAGGCCACTTCTTGGCTATATTCTGGTCAAATTTCAGTATCTTTCCCCTGTGAATTTGCCTAAATAATTGTTTAGAAAACCCATAAGATATATATATATATGAGATATGTGTATATCTTTGTCAGAAGATACAATTTTTTTTCCAGTATTTTTTTCCAGTATTTTCCCTGTTCAAGGATCATTTAACATGATTAAACAGAAAAGAGTTGCCTTTCAGCAAGGACCAAGACTGGCATTGTTGATGAAAGTCAAAAAAATGTTGCAAAAGTTGAGAAATTATTATAGAGGTGCAGCTAGAAGGAAATTACCTCTTTGGTTATTTGCTGTCTTTTAAGGAGTGAGTATATGACCTTCTAATGCTTACAACTGGCTATTTTCAGTCAGTGCTTCCAAATCACTTATTGAATTGTTGACCATACACTTCATTGGCAAATGACATTCCCAATATTAGTGTTTAACGCCTTTCTTGTACTGTGAGAACTTTATGTGTTATGATTTAAAATACTTTTCAGTGGGCTTCTGATATTTCAGTATTTTCAGGGTAAAAAGAGTGTTTACCAAAAAGAGATTTTGAGCTGGTTTTAATGGCCAACCTCGTTCACCAAGCCTAGATGGAAAGCACTGAAAATTTTTTCACCGGGGGTTTATGGTGGAAAACTGCCCTGGTGCAACCTAGACTTTTGGTTCTGTTAAAAGAAACAATTAATTGCTGAACTTGGAGCCGCCAGTATGACACAAATAATTTATCTCTTAAAAACTTAGTCTGACGTTTCACACAGGAAAACCAAAAGGCGGAGTTAGTGCTGCACTAAAGATTTCCCAAAGTGAGACAAGGAGTGAAATGAGTGCTAAGACTGGGAAGAGGATTGCAGAAGAGGTACCAAAAAAAAAGCAGAGGGTGGGAAGAAGAGCTTGTTGTATCCGATGCCCTGCATGTGATCAAGCACTGTGGCACAGCGAAAAGGCACGGCTGCCAAGGGCACGCATTTGTTTCCCCCTGCAGTCACGAGCAAGTGACTTGGCAGGAGGGAAAGGTTTGCTGGATACTCTGCAGTTTATAGGACATTCTGACCTTCACAGTCGGGCTTCACACTCAGTAGGCCCTGGGGAGGCATGGGCGGTAGGGCCAGCTCGCAGGATTTCCCGGGGACGCTGCTGCAGGACACAGGATTTTTAAACAGTGTATCTGTGCCAAGGCAGAACACCTCTGAGCTAGTGTGCCTCGATGACAGAGCACAGCAAAGGTCCAGGGGGCTGCCAGTGCCACCCACTTTGTTCAGAGACCAGGAATAACTAACACTGGTCTAATCTGGGAAATCTCCAAGGTTCCCCCACTTTCCCAGGCAAACATCTTCAGTCCTTAGCCACCTTTATGGGGAAGATTTTGTTTCACGACGTGGCACTGACATTTTCCTTGCTGCCCCCAGTGACTGTGTCCCCATTTGCCCTTCGACGGACACCTGGGAGAGGGGTTGGGTTTCCTCCCTCTCTCACCAGCCGGACTGTGCCTCTTCTGCCCTGAGCACCCACACCAACCCCGAGCATCCCTCCTCTGGGGCCTGCCTGACTTTTCCCAGAAGCTGCCTAATGCTTCACTCTTTGCTTTGCGGGGACGAGGCAATGGGAACCCTAGGAAGGCTGTCACCCCAGGGAAGGCAGGGAAGGGCTCTTCCCCTGGCCTTTGAAAAAGTACTCCTCCGGTGGCCTGCTCTGCATTTTTCTGTCCTTCTGTTTTCAGGTATGGTTTCAATAAGAAACACTTCATTATGATGCCATTCATTATTTGTATCTCAGTCTAATAAACTTCCTACACTTCCACCTTGACATTTATACACTATTAAAGCATGGGTCAGATTCTTTGCAGTGTATTTGGCCCAGGTGAAAGTTATTTGCTTGTGAAGACAAGTTATCGTATTATACAAGTTATCATAACATATGCATGTGAGGTGCTGGAGCTGAATTTGCTTTAAGATTCCACATTGCTTAATTGCAAACAAAAGGAGCAGTGCTATGTGTTGTTTCCATGTTCTGTGCACAGTTCTTGCTCAATTTGTGTACGCTACAAACCATGAAAAACTCTTTAGGGAGTCCCTTGCTACCTCTTCCTAATGGAGAAACAAACAAGAAAAAAATAATGGAGAAAAAATCACACAAATCCCCATAATAGCAATAAAAGAAGTATAAAAATAAAGATGACAGTTTAATGGAGATTTGTTTGAACAGTATGTTTTCCTTTTAACTAGTTATTGTGGTACATTACTGAAGATTTTCAACAGCCAGAAATGGAGCTCCTGGAAACATTATGAGGCTTGAAAACATCTTACATGTTGGGCCACTGGTTAGGCATATAATTGGTCTTTCTGAGCTTTCAGAGCTGGAATAATTGCACTAAACCTTGGAAACCAAATCGTCTTCCATATATCAACTGTTATGCTTCAGTTGTCAGCCTGAATATTTTTATATACAAATTAGCTTTTTCAAACAAAGAATTTTTCTATTACCACAAGATAATGCTGACACTTGATGAGACTTAATTTTTTGGGTTCTTATAAATAACTTTGTTGTAATCAGTCTTCACCTGCATTTTGGTCTGATTTCTTGGCGAAGTCCTTGGCTTGCACAACTAAGGAAAATCTGCACAGTAATCACACATGGGACCAACTATAACAGACTCTCTCCACAAAATTCATCAGAAGACTGGGGTTTCCTTTAAAAAGCTTCTAAGAACTTACGGATTTTATAGTAAGTGCTTCCAGAAAATACTACAACGCTGAAATGAAAAGTAATGTCACAGACAAACCCAAAGCAATATGCCTGGAGAAACCTAACAATAGGATAACAATAGGATTTAAAATACAGACATAGTTTTATAAAGTTGATGTATAACTTGTGTTTCTCTGACTGTTTCTTCTGCTTCTATTCCTTCTTATATAAACTACCAAAAGAAATTAAAGGAACTTGATGGCCTGATCCGGGCATTACAACCTCCCATGCAGATTTCATTTTTCACTGCTCTCTTGCTCATAAGCCATGCTGGGCTTCCCTCGGTGGCTGTCAGAGCACAGAACCAGCTGTTCAGCTGTGTAACAGTGGCAGCACAAAAATAGCCATTCTGCTCAGCACTTTCAGCCACATCCACCTCCATAAGAGGCATTGGGGACTGTGCATGACACCCCTCTGCAAAATTGCTGCATGATGTGATGGTTGGCACCCACTGTAGAGTCTGAGCCCTGGCTGCCAGGGATAAACCCCATTAGTCATTAGTGTCTTGTCTGCAGGACAGCAGGGTTTTTGGTGTGGCAGCTCTCCACTGGTTCCTGGTGGAAAAGGGGTCAGTGGTGGAAGCTGGCTCACTCATGCCTCCTTGCCCAACCTTCTTTAGCTGTCACAACATGTTTCACTGAAATTCTAGAGCAAGAACATTCATCTCTCACACAGACCTGAAGGATAGCATGGCTCTTGGGGACAGCCCCCTCCTCATGGCCCTTTTCCCCACAGCCATACACACATGGAAATTCTCCCACAACAGCTGCCTCCACGCCTTCCCACAGGGAAACCTGGCTTCCTCCAGAAGCTTTCATTTCCTACCTTTGCACCAACAGCAATAAGAGGCAACGCATTGGAAGGAGGAATGTTTCCAGAGGAGAAAGATCCCTTTACCAAGGTCTATTCATGTCTCCTGCTGCACTGTGCTGCCTCTTTCTCCTCTCCACAATTGCCTTTCCTCTGGGTCAGGCCCTACAGAAATAAGTGCACTGTCTTTTCTTTGTTCGGGCACCCAACAAAGGGAACTTCTACACCTCTGGAAAGCCTAAGGAAAACTTTTATTTTTATCTACTCAGCACTGGTGCAGCCTCACCTTGAGTACTGTGAGCAGTTTTGGGCACCACAATATAAAACAGATATTGAGCTATTTTGCTTGATCTTAAAACACCAGTCACTTTATCAACTGATGAAGCCAGTTTGGGGTACAATTGGAGACAGCTCACCTGTGGATCCCCTCACCACAGGCGCCTAAACTGAGGCCAAAGGAATTTGGAGGGGATTTTAGTAGCTGACCTTGGAGGGCTCCTGAAAAGTGAACACAGGCACACGAAAAGCTTTTTTTTCTCTCATCCTTTGACAACAATAGTACAAATTCATGTCGTTTGGCTGATGGTCAGCTTAAAGGGCAGCTTCAACCTGTCAGATAAATGGTGCTGAGAACAGGTATTTCTCCAGTGGATTTTAGATCATATAGATTAGAAAAGCCTCTGAAGTTTGTGTTCTATATTTAATACTGTGAAATCTAAGCCACAGTAAATAACCTGCAGTAAAGCTGTGAGAGCTGATAAGGACAGAAAAGGAGCATGATTTCCTGATAATCCGAAAAATGCACATGTGTGCACAAGATGGAGAAACCTGATATTTATTAAATATTATCACAGACTTCAAGGATCCAAACAGAGTATTAGACCTCCAATGCACCGGACTTTCCACAAATATACAAAAGAAGAATTCTACATCTTAAAGAATTCAAATGTTCATAATGGCTGAATGAACTGCAACAGAGACGTGAAAAAATGATACTGGTGTTATTTAAAGTAGTATTTTTAGTGTTGATCACAACTGAAATGCACTCTAACATTGTCATAACATGTCCCAGATTATATATGTGTCTGTATCAGTGAGTTCATTTATAGGCGAATGGAGGACTGTATCTGTATTTGATACAGAGAGCCAAGACTGTCACCTACTCTGCATGTTTTTGCCACAGGTCCGTAAGGTATGCTCTTTCTGCTTTCTTTTTCTCATTTATTTCTTGGTCTCACCCTGGACATAGTCCTTCTTCCATTGCTTCTCCAACTATTAAATGAGGAAGCTGTCATATGGGAAAATGACAACATCTCATTCTCACATGTGTTAGAATAATGCAGTACTGGCATTTTCAGGTATTGTTACTTGGGAAGGGAAAGTCTGAGGGTCCCTTACAGTGTTGGGGCCCAGGGTGGAAAAAGAGATGCTGCTTCTTGCATCTCTTTTGGGCTGAGACATGACATAGGTACCAAATGGTTTAGAGAGAAATATTTTCTGTGACCAGAAATATAAACTGAGGTATTTGGGGAACTTTAAATGAGAAGAGCAAAGCATTTGTAGACCACAGGCATCCCCTAGAGGAACGCTGACAGCTCAGCAGGGCAATGCAGGATCCTTTGTGCTGGGCAAATAAATTTTACCCAGGTCTTTACAGGTTGTGCCTGGACCTTAGAAATCTCAATCTACATTTGTTCCAGGACCTGCTCATAGAACAGACTAACAACCTGTAAAATTTCAGTTTAAAATGCCTTTGGAGAGTTATAACAAACATTTTAAAATGTAACTGAAGATACATTTCCAGTCTGCTTTTATTCTTACATCCCATAAAGTAGAAATCATTTCATATTAAAAAAACTCACTAAACCAAATGGCCTCTTCTCATTTTAATTTTACTAATATAATCTATAAACAATTTTATATCAGAACACTGTAAAATGCATGCCTTTCTGCTTCTTGGCTACGTTGAATTTCCAGAGTCGTATGAATTTCTAAGTCTAAGCTTCTGGATAGAAGAGCTTTTAAGAAAATGTTGATGGTCTCTTAACTATTGTGCTGTGACCAACACCACAGTAACAGAGAACACCAATAAAGTACTGCAGTGCTGTATAATTGTCTTATTAATTGGAACATTATTTACAGAGAGGGCTGCCTTCACAGCATGCACCTACTTTCTGAAATGCTCACAGCACTCAGGACACAGCAGGCAGCCAGCATAAAAGTTCAGTTAAAGTAACAGTAAAATAGCCATCCATATAACTGCAAGTTAATGAATTGAGTCCTCCTGGCAGGAAGACTTGAATGTGAGCAAGCACTTTCAAATTTAAAGAGAGGTGACCTTAAAAGCCTGCCAAACTTCAAAGGTAATGAATCATTTATGATGATGATGGTAGGGCCCTTTAATTTTTAGATGAAGAACAACTCAGCTCAGCTGTTCTATTAGAATATGTTTTATGTACATTTTGACAAAGATTATCTTTGGAAACCAGAAGATAAGAACGCAAACAGCCCTTTTGAGTGTGTAGGGATCTACCTTAGGTTTAAATTGGCTGTTTAAATAGCGTTGCACATACTAAATCCTGTGCAAGGCAGTTGTTTATTAAGTCCCTCTTTGACTAAAGTTCTCCACAAACAATGAAAAGGAACTGCCACACTCTCTCTATGCTCCTAAAAGAAAGACATTAGTGCCAGCTATTCAACAAAGCATTCCATATTTTCAATGTCCCCATAAAATCCTTTCAGCTGGCAGAAGGGAAATTATGATTTCTGTTCCTTTGTTTTTGCAGTGTCCAACTGACTTCTCAGCAAATTCAATGGAAAAAGAACCCCAAACCAATACAAAGCATACAGGACCAAGGCTTACTGCTTTGAAGGAGAGTTTTTCCCAAGACTAGTGTTTCATTATCATATATAAAGAACAGCTACTACATCACTAATTATATTTACAACTTCACTGCTAAGTTCATAAATTACTACATGGCTTAATCAGCACAGATACACAACATGGGATTTTAGGAAGTTTTAGGGCAGCCAATATTGTCACAAAATATCTTGAAAAATCCTTTTTATAATTTACTTACTAAAATATCTCATGATTGCAGACTTTTGGACAGATTGCCCATATTGCTTAGGGCTTTCCAACCTATCTGAATGCAAAGCAGGAAGATGATTTCTGCTATTAACACTGAGTTGCCATAAATCAGGCTTTCATTGCAGGCTCTTTTGATGTGTCATTCATGATGCTACAACTTGCTCTCATTTCTCATGAGCTGAAGCCAGTTTCTTCCTTGGCAATTCTATGGTATAATAGCAGCCTGGATCCCAGTTCATCTACAATGAATGTTAGAGCATTTTATGTTAGTTATTCCATGGACATAGAGCACTCCAGTGCCTAATTTCCTCTGTGGATATAGTAATTTCTTTTTTACTCTGAAAACACTGAAAATCAACAGTGTATATTTCTAAAATGTTTTCTCTGGTGCTTTGAAAAAAATCAACTAGTTTGTGGTTTACACAAAGCACCTGTGAATGTAATACTCCCCACCCATGTCTAGGTGCCTATCTGAGACAGACCCACCTCTACTTTCACTGCTTGCAATCTGACTTCCACTGCTCTGCAGCTCATGCTTGGCTATGGCAGGGTCTGCCACCATCCACCACCTCCAAACCCCTTCTAGCCTGAAGGGAAGAAGTACCTCCTGATTCAGACAGCACCAAGATGCTGGTAAGTTGTAGGCACTGCCACTTCTTGGGTCCCCCATGTTCATTTGAGGAAAGTTTCAGTGCTCCTGAAAAGCAGACAGCTGGAGAGCAAGGAAATCCAGTTTCCTGACTTATCTTTATTTCGAACCCCAGTTGTTTTTTTTTTTTTTCCCTACAGAGTGGGTTTATTAACTTCCGCATTCTGGATCATACAGGGTTGAGACAGGCAATAGGTAAATTCAAACACATTTACTTGACTCTCTGCCAAGTATAAAACTATTACATACCGTTGCTAGAATTGTATAAATAATCACCAACCTCCCTCTGAAAAACAATTGCACTCCAGCAGTGTTTGGGATAACATTTCTATAGTTCTATGATTTTGCATTAATTAAAGGTGTAAATAATATCATCTTCCAAGAGAATCTGCCTTCCAAAAATTATACCACAACATTATTTTTCTCTAAACAAATATGCCTCAAGTAAGTTTTTCCCTGCCTCTATTTGGCAAAAGAAGATATAAAAGGCTTAAGAAAAGTCCATTCAACCTACTTCAGTGAGGTAAGCACAGAGATTTAAGCTGGCATATAAATTAAACTAGTGTTCTCATAGCATGGATCAGACTAATATATATTTGGTTCATGGGTGAATCAAGTAACTAGAAGCTTACATTTCAGATGCAAACCACTGTGTTGAAAGAATTGGTTTTTTTTAGTGTCCCAATGCTGCCATCCAGTCCCAAGCAACAGAGCTGACCCAGACTCAGGCCAGCCCATAGCAGGCTGGATCCATATCACAGCTGCCTGTTGGGCAGCATTCTGGCACTGAGCCTCTTGTAGCCACCTTCTCCTGTTTCTTTCCTTAATCCTCCTCAATGACAAAGACATTTTCTGGCTGTTGCAAAGATAGTCTTACTTCTTGCTCTTGTCATAAAGTCATGGAAAAAAAAATTTGAGTTACAGGTATGAAATGTGAGTCTCTGAAACCCATGAATTCATAGTCTTTTATGATTTCTGGAAATTTCATCAAATCTAGTTTTGCTTCTGAGTCTAAATGTATCAAAAGCTGTTTATGTTACCAAATGCCAGAATACACAGATGGCATCCATTTAACTGAGTAGGTTTTTATTATTGGTTATGGACATTTCATCATATCAATCTGACATCTTCTTGAAGTGGTATTTATCTATTTCTTTAGCTCTTTCTTAAGGTAAATAGATGTTTTGCCAAGTCCTTCTGTCCTTAGTTTTATGAATTAACTTCACTCTAAGTGTTAACATTTAAAGAGAATACTGTTGGATCTATGATGTTTCATTTATTATTTCATATTCAAAGGTCTTGAAAAGTCTAATAAATTTTATCATTTTGGCAATTCCAAATGCAGCACCCCAGCCATATGCATGCCAGAGTGCACTTTTGAGAGAAAAGAGAGGAAAAAAAGCAACCTACACTCTCCTGAAATATAAAAGACATTGGAAGACATGTGGTTCTTAAGAACCACACCTCTATAGATGTGGTTTTGGCCTAGACTGTATTTATTGATGCAGGATATGGATCTAAACCAACCTGAAATTATTCTTCAGAAAGGCTGAACCCAGCCATCTTTTCCTTCTGAGGGTCTGGAAGTACACCTATGGAAGATGGCTGAATTTCACAGTGATCCCTGGAGCTTGAGCTATATTTAGAATAATAGGATTATGTTATTACAACTCTAGCTGTGATAGGGCTGAAGAAGGTTACTTAGACCCTGTGGCTACACTGCTAAATAGAAGAGAGCCAGGAGTTAATCCTCAGTGCTGAGGCTGAGTGGTAAGCACAGACTGATCCGTGCTGCACAGCTCTTGTCCCTGTGGCTTATCTCATCCCATGTGGTGCCAATGTGGTCCAATGGAAAATGCTTCTTTTTATGCGTTTTTGGCCATTTCAAGATGTCTGAAGTAATTTATAACCCATGTTGCAGCACGCCAGGGTGGAGGCTTTGTAACATGAAGCTGCATATGTGTACAGCATGTGTGGGGGTGTAAAACCTGCTGGGATAATGTTGGAAGATTGTGTAGGACAGAAGAAGTGACACTTAGTGCAGTCTGCCCCTGCTGTCCTGGAGGGTGTCACTTTGCACAGGTGAGGCCAGGCCCTGGTGAGAGCCAGGAGCTCAGCAGAGAAGTCCATCTCCCCTTGACTTCAGCTGGGAGCACAATGCACCATACAGAGGTGCACAACTCTCCACAGCTCATCCCCAGACTTAGTGCCTATTTTGGTGTCCAAAAAGGTAAAGAAGTGGCCAACCATTGGCCTTCCAGGTGCTCTTCTGGTTAGAGATTGGCATTTGTAGGACAGCATTCTGAAGAAACAGGTTTGACTGAGGAGACTCCTGCATGCTCTCTGGGACAAAAAAGGCATCACTCCTTTCTTGAGGCAGGCAAAACACCAAGACTGGGGAGAAACCTTTTATACCAACACTGGGCAGAGCTGCCTGGGATTTCAGAATCCTGAAGGAACATTTTGATTCCCTCCTGCCAAATGAAGTCACTTTTGTTAGGAGAAGGAGGTAAAATACTCATGCAGGACACTCTGCAGCCATTTCCAGACCAGCAAAGGCAATTCCCAGGGAGTGAAGGGGTTTTGGTAGCATTCCCAGATATTTCCAATGAACAGCATAGCACATTGCCAGCAAGTTCCTCAGCAAACCTAGCCAAAGCTCTATTATTGATCTTGAATGTCCTCTCCTTTTCCCAGCAAGACACTGGAAATAGCATAAGGCTTTCCAGTCACTTGGCAGTGCAGGCTACAGACACAGCAGGGAAGTACCATGGGACTCATCACATGGCAGAGACAGATGGGCTCTTCCTGCTTTTTACCTCCCTTCCCTTTGCCTGTGCGGACTTGATCTCCTCCCTCTCTTTCCGTGGCAGACTAAGCCTCAGGGATATTGCACAGCTGCAGTTGGTAGCACTGACACCGTGGCCATGCCAGCTCCTCTAGGCTACAGTTTTGCAGAGAAACCAGTCAGGCTGAATCCCATAATCATAAAATCATAGAATCATAGAATATTCTGAGTTGGAAGGGATGCAGTAGGATCTTCTCACACAAAGTCCCACATTTTAGGTGTGAGATGTGCAACCAGAATTGTAGATAACCACACTGGGGTTTTGGCATCTCCATGCACAACCAGGAGTACCGGGGATGTTGACTTGGGCTGGTCCCTCAGTGTCTTCCAGTGTAGAGCTGGATGCCAAGGGGTTCTCCTTGGTGCTGAGGGAGGTGGAGGCTGAGTTACAGTTTTCAGAAGGATTGCTGTATGTGTCAGGTAGGGCTGCCTGTCTCAGTGGCGGTGGAGTGTGGGCCACTGCTATGAAGATAACACTGTCATACTTAGGATATCTTTGCTAGAATTACGTGAGAAAAACCTTCTACTCCATCTGCTGAGGAAAGTGTGAGGTAGTCGAGTTTGATTCCAAAATATCTTGGACCTAAAATGTTAACCCTAACTGTGCTAAAGCTATGGACCAAGATGAAAGTGAATACTGTTACCTTCCTGATAGTAGTTCCCTCCTCTTTTTGTCACTGATAATCCTTTTCTTGATCAGTGCCATGAGGCTGCTGCAAGGAATTTAGGGAATGCAAATAAAGGGGTGTTTGTTTGTTTGCCTCAGTACTACCTTGGGGCACTTCTCTTGTGCTCAGTGCCCATCACTGAAGCCTGCTCTCCGCCCCCTGGGTCTCATTTCCAGATATGCTCTCTGGCCCCAGGAGACATTTTACATAGTTTAAAAATTAGCACTCAGTCTGAAGGTGGGAGGGCTGCCAGCTAGTCAAACAGCTCTGAAGCCATCCCTTTTTCCTTCTGTCTGGCTCAGTACTCCACCTTCCAGGAGAAAATGACATACTTTCATTTCCAATGTTTTCCCTGTTCTTGTCTTACTCACCTGTACTTTCCATCGAATTTTATTCTCACTTGTGCAGAGCACTGCCCTGCTGGAACAGGATGTGGGACTTAACTTTTCCAGTGCTCTTTCTGTTTGGTTTTGTTTGTCTGCTTTTTAAAATTTTTAATTTAATATTTAGGAACTCGATGGGTAGAAGGAAATAAGGAGGAGAAGGTAAACAGGGCTGATGGGACACTGAGAAGGAAGATTAGGGAAAGCAGAAAGTCAGATTAGCAGCCAGCAGCCAGAAGTCAGCTGATGCATGCACAGGCTGTTTACTTCACTGCTGTCCAGCTTGTGAATGAGGTCATGAGGTGCATCCTCTGGGCTCTTCACCACCTTTTCTTTGCTTGTGCCACCTCTAAGTTAGTTTAATCTCTCGAAGGGCTTTCTCTGTTGTCTAGGGGTCATTGAGAGCAGAAAGAGGGTGAGTAGGAGGCCATTCATGCCCCAACATTACATATTTAACCATTGATTCCTCTAATGCAAGGCTTACAGCTACAGGCACACTTTCTGTTTTATGCCCTTGGGCCAGATGTAATCCTTCACATTGCAGGTGACATTTGGGCATGTAAATTACACCTCTATCCTGCCTTGCAGTCTGCAATGCCTTTCTTGGCTTTAGAGTGTTTGCTGTCCAGATGGTTCCTGTCAAATAAGAAGCAGGTGGCATCACTGACATGTTGTTTGGCTATAAATTTCTTCAGAAAAACAGAGTATAATTTCAAAGTGCTCTTAAGCTTGGTGGTCTGTATTATTGAAAGGTGTTTCAGTCCTAGGTAGTTTACTAATCTCTATGGGAGCTGGGAAGAGAGAGTCTTGAAAAAGTCTCTGCACAGCTTGAAGACAACTATTTCTCATCTTCTTTCCCCCAAGAACTATCAGAGCCCTGAAGAGCTTAGCTCCCACCTCAAATAATTGCCATTATTTCTTCTCCTTTCGTTTAAATGTCTCTCCAACATTCCCTCCACTAGATGGTACTAGGGTGATGCATTTGTCTTCACAGGCTTTCCCAGCCATGATAACCATAATAACATAACCCTTGCATATATAAGGAGAAAAGGGTCAGACTTACTGGAGTGCAAGAAACTTCTGTTGAAGACCATTAGAGATTAGAGATGAAATGCTCAAAATTTATCAAAGAAAACAGGTGGCCTCAGCAAGTATAGCTTTCTTTGCATCCATTACAACAATCTTCAATTGCACATATCGTGCTCACTTTTCCATGTTTTTGTTTTAATTTGTCCTACAAGGGCTTATGTAATTAACAATATGGATATAGCAAGCAAACTGTAAGCATTGTGTTAAAATTAGATCCTACCACTATCTTTCGCCAAAAGTTACCCTTTAACAAAAAAATAATTATTTTGCCTGTCCTTACCAATACATACATTATTTGCTGCTGTTTATGGCAAAGCAAGGCAAACCTGACACTTACAGCTTGTGTAGCTGGGTGCAATATCTCATTGGTGTCACTGGCAGCCAGCAGCCCAGTAAATGACAGTGCCTGTGCACTTCACAATATTCATGTGTCTTACACGTTTTTAATATTGGGACTTTTCTACTTTTGGGACTGTTTTCATCCGGAAGGCTGAGTGAGAGTGCAAAGAGATGAGTGAATCTACACATTCACCATTGTATCAGGATTTTTCTGTCCTCTGCTGAGCTCGGTACCTTATTTCACAGGCAATGTTAAAATCAACACCTATTTGAGTTGAAAGATCACAGGTGGAGGTGGGTTACATTTTGCCATTTCTGCTCCAAGAAAAACAGAATTGCAATAAGGTCTGTATAACTTGTGCAGAAATACAGGAGCAGGACTCCCAGGCTGTGCTGGAGACTCTGACTGCTCATCTGATGAGCACAAAGCTGTTGGAAAGGAAAAAATGAAATCAAATCAACACCTAGCTCCTAGAGCATGCTGGTATGTCTCTTGGATTTTTAAATGCAAAGATCACTGATTTTTTTTTTTGTTTTAATGAAAAATTTGCAGCCTCTTTGTGTGACTGGATGGTTTAAAGCATTTTATATACTTTCTTCTCATATCCCCTGGCTTAAATACTTCCCTGGCCTCTAAAAAACCATTAGAAGAAACAAAAGTAAAAGCTAATGTACTTTTCAAATTATTTATTTCTTGTAAATCTAGAAGTTTTTGTTGGTTATTAGTGTTACAATAATTTTCAACATTCCTTGGGAAGATTCAGGTTGACAGTATCCATCTCTGGCCAGGTATGTGCAAGAAAAGGAAAAAAAAGGGATTTTCATTGATCTTGTTATTTTAGTGTACACATTTCAGAATTCTGTTAAGAAAGGCTACTTGAGGAAAGATGGTTTGAGTTAGTTCCACCACCAGCATTAAGGCGAGATTAATATTTCCTTTGCTTCTCTTTTTCAAAACTGGTACCATTTTCGTGCATGTAAAGAGCTTTTCTGCATGCTACCAGATCTTTACTTTCTAATGAACCTATGACTGACAGAAAGTTGAGCTTTTCTTTCCTCCCACTAATACCACCATTGTATGTGTCTTGTTAACCAGCATTGTGTATCAGTCACAAGCTGACTCCTTTGTGCCTTTGTAAAGTATCAATTTAGTCAGCATTATCTGCTGGGGAGACAATGCAGCCGGCAAACGTGAACACAAAAATGCTGTAGCATTATAAACCCTAAAAACACTGGTTCAGGAGCCCTGGAGCCCGGGAGGTGGCAAGGCTGCAGCCAGAGGGCTGCTGGCCATCAGCAGCTGGCCACGGCGGGGTCCGAGGGAGCAGGAAGGTGCCCAGGAGTGGACAGGCTGAAGGGACAGGCCAGGGCACAGGAGTGGCCAGGAGCTTGGGTAGAGTCTTTATGCTGGCTGCAGGTTGGGCTGCTTGGCTGGGGAAAAAACCTCTGCCATCCAGATCTGCCTGCCAACCTGCCTGTGGCTTGACTGTGCTGATATTTGACCGGACTGACACATTCCCAGCGTCTATTTTGATTTTTTGCCTAATCAGGCTTTTCCGATGGTAAACTGATTTCTCTGCATTAACAAAACAACACCAAATGTTGCAGCTGAGCCGCTGGGCCCTGCACTCCAGGAGTCTGTGGCTCTGCATACCTGCAGATGTGAGTTAGCTTCCCCTTGGCCTCCAGGTAGACTTTAAAGGGGAAGGTTAGACCAACGCCGTCTCTCCTTTCATGTTTTCCTGCCTGGGCGATGGTCAGCAGAAACACCCAACCCCCATTGCACTGGAGAGGGGGAGGGCAGCAGCTCTGTGGGGTTTCTGTGTCTTTGGATGAAATTGTCCCTTTGTTAGTCCAAAATAGCTCAAATTGGGCAACTTTCCAAGCATGCAGTGAAAGACTTCTGTTTGAGACAGTGCTTAGAGAAGGCTGAGGATGGAGGGCTGAAAAAGAGGTGCCTGACTGGCTGGGTTCCCACCGGAGTGATTAATGTAATGTTGCTGGGATTTTACTGCATTATTAATGACGTGCCCGGGTGCCTGGAGCACTGGAAAAACATCTCAGAAAAATTATTAGTAAAAATCTGAATTGGTGCATTGCATAACCTTTCATTTTACTTTTTTTTTTTTTTCCTCCTTGACCGTAGAGCCTTTATCATGCCAGAGGAAGCCTATAAACAATAGCCAGAGAGCGTAGGACTGTGCAGGCTGCTGCTCCCTGCACCTCCCCAGGTAGCAGTGGCCCAACTGGGAGCGGGCTGGGGGTGCCAGGAGAACCCGGGAGCCGTGCCCAGGGGCTGTGCACGGGCTCAGGGATGCACCCAGCCCCTCTGCATGCTCGGACAAAGCCTGGGGGGCCAGGGAGGCGACGCCTATGGAGTTCTGCTTTGCAGAAGGGTATAGAGATCTGACAGGGAATAGCCTGTGCTGGTTGAGGGCTGTTGTTTGCATTGATGAAGCTTGTATCTAGGATGATCAGTGTGAAATATCTCTACTTCACCTCCCCCCCACACCCCCAAGCTGTTATCTCCTTTCTTATTGGCTTCGTCATGCATTTTTTCCTTCTATTTTCTTCTAAATTCTTAACTCCTCAGATCTATATTTTAGTCATCTCTAGTAGCAACTGCGGGTTTGTTTAGAGGAGGGGATTTTTGTTGCCTTTGGGGGTTTTTTGGTTTTTTGGTTTTTTTTTAAACTGCTGTGCTTTAAACCAGCCTT
Organism: Chaetops frenatus; assembly: GCA_013400775.1. Classification (NCBI taxonomy): domain Eukaryota; kingdom Metazoa; phylum Chordata; class Aves; order Passeriformes; family Picathartidae; genus Chaetops; species Chaetops frenatus. Next base: position 652,697 of record VZTR01008429.1, on the reverse strand, counting down.
GCCTGCCTAAAGCTTGCAGTTGCTAAGCGACTTTTCCCCTCCGCCCTTCCCGCAGCCCGGTTGCCATAGCGCTGCCAGCCTTGGCTATCAAGTAACACTGAGCAGTCATTACTCAACAAAAAAAAATTCCAACCCCACCAAAATCCAGGGCTGGACGAGCCGAGCCAGTTAACATTTTCTTTCCTTTTCAATTCGTGTCGCCAGCCGGCGGGAGCACCCCCGTGCGCATCACAGCCGCGGCTGGCCGCTGCGTTATTTCCTTGCGGAAGTTTTTGATCCAGTCTCTGCGTTAGAGAGGACGGACTGCAGTGCTGACTCACGGACACCTGTGACGTCGGTCGCGGCAGCAACAGATGCCGGAGGATGTACTTCCCAAGGAGCTGGTTTGCCAACCTGTGCTGCTGGTGTCGCCCCCTCCGCGACGGCTGCTCGCCCCAGCGCTAGCAGGTGCTCTGCAGCTCGGTGAATCACAGCGCCGTTCCGTAGAATCCAGGTGATACGGGTAGCGCTTTTCTCTCGTGACATTTTTTTAGCAACAAGAACATCACAGGTACATGAAATGTGTGGGATACCACCAAATAGTAGAAGGATGCACACGGGTTAAAAATTAGCTTTTCTTCTCAAATCCGCTCAAAAAAATTTGTGTGAAGGATCCTATCCAAGGATAAAAGGTCTTCAATTTTTCAAAGTAAAATCATATCCCAAGTGGCTTGGCTAAGACAAAAGTTAATGTCAGCACTAAAACATAATAAACAAGACGGAAAACCTGACATCCTTCTGCTCTGAAACTGTGAGCTTTCTTGTAATCACTTTACTGATTACCAGGCTTTACCAGCTGGATGCTATAGGGCAATATGGTGATCTGGGGTCTCTAGTGAGCCAAGCCATCCATCATAACCAGACAGGGGAAAAAAAAAAAGGGGGGGGGGGGGGTATTTGGCTTTTATATAAAAACTAAAGTGTGCAGAACTAAAATACCTGCAAATAAAGAATTTGATGGTATAGAATTACCCATTATGTGCGTGTGTGGAAATATAAATCACATGAGGTACATTTGAATTGATAGTAGGGGGAAAGAGTCTTTTCCACCAGTAAGTGTTGCAAGCAGTGATGGAGTTGGGCTTGGAATAGTTTCAGTTGCTCTGTGACTCTGGTGTCCATTAATCACAGCACCAGCCTCCACCTCAGGTTGTCAGTGTAAAGCCTCTTTTAACATCCAGGGAACTTTCTTCCCACGTTCTGTAGTCGGTGAGTTATTGTGATAATAAATGCAGCAAGGAGCTAGACTCCCTGTCCTTACATGCCCTTCCATTTATCCAATCCAGCGTCTGCCTATTTGAACAAGTGCATCAGATACAGGCAGCGTGCCAGCTATTAAAATGTTAAACCTACTGCCACGGAGCTGCATTGTACATTTTGTTTTTCCCTTGTCCTTGAAAAGGACTCACTCCTGAACTAATAGGAGTGTGCTTAATGGTTCCTTGTCTTAAATTCCTTGTTTACTCAACTATCTCTTCCCTGATTTGATACTTTGTATTCCCTTCTCTTCATGCTTTTCGTAGGAACATTAAATAAATACCACGCTGCAAGGAAAGTAATGTAAAAAATAACCTTTACCAACTGTATGGATAACTGATTTCAAAATCTATTTCTACTCTGATAAAGCACGCAAATCAAATATTTTAAGGGGCGGGAAAAGGATTATTTTAAAAGTTCCTTCTTTAAAAGCAGGATGCAGGATGCTTTTATTCTTGTTAGAGCTGACACGACATACCTTCAGCTGGGGGCCCTGGTGCTGTGGTCAGATATATCTTAGGTTTCAATAAAATCACATTTTTTTACTGAAAAAAAGGTGGTTCTCAGCTTTGTTTTCTGTTGTTCTAAGGGAACTCAAGACTCAAGGATGGCTGTGTTCAATAAATGATGAATTGATAGTATACCACAGATCACAAACCATTTTTGTCTTGGAAACATTGATTTAAGGGAAAGTATTGCCAGATTTATTATGTGAAGATGCTTGCATAATCACAGAACTTAGGTGACAAACCTTATTCTCAATTAGATTGCTTTAGCTCTAGGCTTCACTTCATCCAGAAGAGAAATTACTGGAATAAAGGTTAAATATCCAAATCAGAAATATTATTGCCTGTGTTCCTTTATGTTTGAAATGGTAATAAAACAAATTGAACATTAACCTAGTAGGGCCAAGGCATCTCTATTTGCATGGTTTTGACATCTAAATTGGGCAATAACTTCTCCATGTTGAAATTATGCAATGGTTGTTAGTCAGTCTTTCATTTCCTCAAGCATTTTTGCACAGATTACATCCGCATATTATATTTTATTATGAGTCATTAAAATGCTAATCAACAAAAGTACACTACCGCAGTTCCAGGAGAGATCTACATTGTTAAATAGGTCTCCATTTTGATACCTTTCTCATAGCAAACACAACACATCCTCTGAAATCCACACCAACAGCTTGCTTTTGAAGCCTACAATGTTCACTTTGTGCACTGCCAGTCTCCCTGTACCTGTTTTGTGCTTGTGATTGCTTTCTGGTTTCCTAACCTTCTCTCCCTACACCCACCAACTTGTTCTCAAGGTAAAATCCCTGTGTCTTTGGTAAGGTGTTTCCATGAAGCTGCCTCCTCTGCTGTGTGATTCCTGTACTTCACCTGCTCCAAATTTTTACTCTGCTCACATAAAACCTTTGATTTCTGCTTTTCCTCTGTCAACTGCCTTTTTTTTTTTTTTTTTTCTTATACTGGTATTTTCTCTTCCTACCTGACTCTTGTCTCTGATCCTGTACTAATTTGTCTTCACTACAAAGTACCTCTACTCTTACTGTTTTTCAAGAATTGCTTTCACCATCCATAAATTCTGAAAGTCAAGATATCAATTTGACCAAATAGTAAATTGTCCTTACAGCTATCAGACAGGACATTTACTTTCTCCCTTCAAACTTTTAATAATGATAACTTTACATCAGCAGAATTTCTACTTGGCTGAATCTTAGTTAGTCTGATACTAGAATTACATTCTGGAAAACTGCTATTTATCACCAGATCTGTGCTTTTTCTGTTCCCCTCTTTTCTACCGTTGCCCATACTGAGACATTATATGGATCATGGCCTACTGCCTTTGGACAGTAGGTTTAATATTTAATCTATTAAATATTAGAAAGAAATTCTTTATGTAAGGGCAGTGAGACACTGGAACAAGTTGCCCAGAGAGGTTGTGGACTCCCCATCTCTGGCAGTGTTCAAGGCCAGGCTGGATGGTGCTCTGAGTAACCTGATCTTATGAAGGTTGTCCCTCCCTATGGCAGGGGGTTGGAACTAGATGGTCTTTAAGACCCCTTCCAACTCAGACGGTTTTGTGATTCTGCAATTCTAGGATCCTACAATTCCATTATTTTTTTTTAGTCTTACTACCCAGATTATTTCTTAAAAAAAACATATTTATCCCTCTGAGAAGTTAAAATTACTCTATCTTTCTACTTCTCAAACATTTAAATTAAGATCTAAACTTTTAATGTGAATATTCAAAGATATTTTCCCTTGCTTAGGAAAAGTTAGTGAGAAGGAATATCCAGTTTTAATTCACAGAGCAGTCTGCATCATTCAAAGACAGTGCTATATTGACAGGAGGAGTAACTCCTGTCTTTCAGCCCTACCAGAGCAATTATGTCCTCATCCCTCGGACTTTGTATCAACTCACTTCTTTGTGTCACTGGCTTATTTCCCTACGTTCTTGGAACCTGGAGCTGTTGGAGCTGTATTTGTCTACTTCTCTGTGTTTTTATTTCGACAACAAATGTTATGAACTTAGGTCATGACTTCAAGAAGACTTGGGTTTATCTGACCACAGACAGTAAAAGTAAACAACGGTAAGACTCATAAGAAATAAGAAAGTTGGCCTGAGTAAAAGAATTAGTCTTACTCTCACCTGATAACAGAGTCATAACAGGGATTAGCTGAATCTGAGACTGTCACGATTTAGTTTAGATAGTTGTGACTGAAGAAGGTTGAAGCATTCTGGTTGCTTTCAAAATAAATATGTCGATCATCTGCTCTCATTGGCTCCCACTCCAGTTGGCTTACTTGAGTTTTTTGAAAGTAGCGTGTCTGTTTGTTGTGCACCTGGTGCAATTCTATTTTTGGGCTACTATGAGGCATTTTATCAAGTACACAAATCATGCTGAGTACTGCAGTATTTTGAGCATGTGTATGTGCATGTAATTCTAACACATAGCCTCAAAGAAAAACCTTTGTCAGAATTATAGATCGTTAGATATTCATTATTCACCATTGTTTGTATTTCTGTTGAAAACATTTTATTATCTTTTTAGTCTGATAGCAGTTTTCTAGACCGATGTGCAAGCTTTCACGTTATGTAGCAGTTAATCTCTCCCAAAAATGGAACAACAGGTTCTTTGTCTACCCAAATTCACACTGTTTGCTGTTCGATCTAATCAAAGAAAAAGAAACATTCATTTTTATCCTACTACTTTTCCTTCCAGTGTGCTCTCCAAATACTAATACAGTCAGCAGTGGAAAGTGAAAAAAAAAGGAACACGTGCAGAAGAGGTTAAATTCAAGTCTGAAACAATTTGTGATAGGAAATAATAATATCTTCTAACAGTAAATAAGAGAAACTGTAGCATCTCCTATGGATATTTTGAAGGTCTGTCTGCCATGCATGAATGTTCAGATGTTGCTGTGATGGAGACCTTCAGAAAAGAGTGGTTAGACAAAAATCAGGGTCTATCCTTTGGGGTTTTTTTAGTTTTGTTTAAACTTTGTCTATAAGTTTGGGTTTTTTTCTCAAGTAACAAACATACAGTGAGGTTTCTCTTAAAATGATGGTGACTTTAGATGAAGTTTTCTGAGAGCATTACAGGATGAACTTTCTAATCCCTGTCTTGAAAAAGCAACTATATAGATCCATCAGTTTCTGTTTTCAATCACTTACTTCCGTGCCTTTCAATTGTAGTTACCGAAGTAGAATTCTAATTCTTTCTTCCTTCTACAGAGAAGAAAATGTAATAGCTCACGCCTTCAGAGATAAATGTGTTTTTGTTTCTGTTGCCATGTTTTCATCTCTTGTATAATTCTTTTCTTTCCTTTTTGTTTGTTTTTCTTAGCCTAATTCCCTATTCTCTTGTAGATTTGTACTTCAGATTTTAGCCAGAGGCATGAAGTGCTTCTCAGAAAGCCTCCTGAAACTTCTCAGTCCATTCCATGAAATCAGCATGAATGTTCTTTTCTCATGGGACTCCTAGAATAGATAAAAGCTTGCAAGGGCATCTACAAAGTGAAAAACCGCAAAAGGGAGAAATACAATCAAGTTGACTACAACTCAGCCTGCCTTTTTACCCTGGATGAGAAAGACCATCCTCTTATCACAGAATCAAGGCCTCGGTCCAGTTTTCCCTGAAGAGAGTGGAATGTTTTCCCTGAACTTGGCCCAGAGCTGCACCAGTGCCCAGCACTCTTCTGCAGTACTCAGCATTGAAGCAAGGACTCATGCATAGTCAGGCTATGGCAATACCCCAGATCATGATTTTCTTCCCAGACCAAGCAGCTCTCTGGCAATGTTTTGGGCTCATATGATTCTTTAGGGCTTTTATTACTTTATCAAAGCTTTAAGACTACAGGTTGTATTTTTCGGGATGCCATATGCACCGTGCAGCCTAACTCTCAGTAAAAATCATTTGGACTTTCAAGTCAGGTTGATACAGAAGGGGAGAACTTACAGAGTTTTGAAGTATCATTTACAAGCAGTATTATTTGTCTTTCTTTTCAGTCTCTCTGTGGGTCTAAGTCATAGTATTGCCATCTTGTACAACTCTCTTAGGACAAGATGAACCTCAAGTTAATTTAATTTGGCCTTTCTATCATGTTCTGTGAGAATCACTATTTGCACAAGCGATACCAAACATCAACCACTTACTGTTAATACAGGAAGCAGAAATAGAATTTATTGTCATTATTAAATAAAATCTATCTGCATTATTTACAAGCCTGTATATGTGGCCTTTCATAAATAGATAAGTATTTCATGTCCCTGAACACAGTGTCGTTAAGCCATGATGTACAGAGGCAATCAAATCTCTAACTCTGAGTAAGGTTTTGGTAGAAGTTCAGGTACTTCAGCATCAACTCAGAGCCTTTGAGGATCTGCTCACTGAAAGCATGGAATACACAAAAGTATTCCAGAACAATATACCTTTTAATACCACTGTTCCCCTCCCCTTGCCCTGGAAAACCTTGCAAAGAGCCTTGGTTGCTTTGTTGACACATCGCCCTGACCTGGGCATGAAAGCTTCTCCACTGCCCTCACCTGAGGAGTACTTGAGGTGCAGGTGATGATGGGGTGTTAGGGAAGGTGTCTACATCCTCCATCTGCAATAAGTTCTACAAGGAGCCTGGCCAGTGACTAAAGACATTCTGGAACAATAGCTCAAAGACTTGGATAACAGAAATCTCAGAGAGGGAACTTCTGTTTGGGAAAAGTTCATGCCATCTCATTTTAGCTACTTTCCTGAAATACTTGAATGACAGTGCAGACCCTTAACGCTTTCCATAATGGTATCTCCAGGAAGGAATTCCTATCTCAATAGGGCAAAACAGACACCTCTAGAGGGCTGTCTCCCTCCACTTTCCCTACAGGGACTATGGGAAGCTAAGCTTTCAGTGGAGGTCCTTCCTTTAGATGCCTTCAACCAGACACTGAACTGCTTTCAGTTTGGTATATGGAGGAAATTACTTAGATGTTGAACTTAATAATTTGCAGGAGATCTAGGACAAACTTCTGCTCTCTCTCATCAAACCAAAAGTGCATCTTCAAACAGAGGGAAGAACGAGGCTTCCTTTACCCATTCCCTGTAGTAAGTGATGAAGAAACATCTTTTTTGCTTAACACTGAAGCAAATCAGTATCTGGTCTGGCACGGTTTAGTTCAAATCTTTTTCTCTTTAGAACTTGTGTAACAACTGCCAGGCTGCACATTCAGCAGAATAAAAAACATGGAGAGAATGTGCCTGTGGAGAGGAGACAGGGATTGTTTATGCACTTGAGTACACCCTGCATGCACAGTTACATACATCACCACTGACTGTAGCTCCTGGAGGAAAAGTGAATCACCATTTGTGCTCAGCTACACAGTTGTTCAGAAGAAAAACCCAAAGTTTTCGTTTGCTTTATTTTCTTTTCATTCCATTGGCTAAAGAAACTATGTAATATACCATCTAATGTACAATACTTTAACATTTTCTATCTTGTAAAAATGGTTTTGTTATGGTCTTGTTATGGTTTTTTGTCATCCATTCAGTGAGTATTAACTGTCTGAAATATCTCTGACAAAAACTTCCCTGTTGATCTATCCTTGCTCCCAGTTTGCCAGATATAAATATTTTTAAAATAGCATCTCTCTCCACCTCCACTATCCACAAAATCTCTTTCTATAATACCATAATTATAAAAATTAATGCATAGATAAGGAAGAACTGAATTCAGGTGTCTTTCACTCTGTAAAACTAAGCAGGCAACATGTTAGTTTTCACCATGTCCAGGGCATTCAGAACAATCCCAGCAATCATGAGTCTATTTTAATTCCTTTAAATATATTTCTTTAGCCTTTCAAGACCTCCTACTAGCAATTGACAAACTACTTTAAGCAGCAAATTAACTGTATTTGCAGCTCTTTACAGGCTTTTGGTTCAGAGGTTAGTAAACACTTTCACGTCATGCAGGATATACACTTATTTAGATATATGTAAGAGAGTTTTCAAAGTGATTGCACTGAATGGAGTTAAAAATATTTATTCTAGAATGTTTCTGAAATCATAAGAATTCTCAGTAGTGAAGTTCGAAAAACCTGGGGCTGCCTCTGTACTTTAGTTTTGGTTCAATACCCTGCTGCTAAGATGTCTACCCTGCCAGGTGCTGCTTGAGGCACACTGAGCCAGGGCTGAAGTCTCATCCCAGCCTCAACCCATGCCCAGGAAGGTGCCTGATGCTCAGGGCTGGGGCTGCCCTGGTGCCCCTGGCTGCCTTTTTCCTGGTTGGGGTTGTGGGACAGCCCTGGCTGACAAGGCCCTGCCCTGCCACCCACCCAGCTCAGGGGGCCACCTCTGCCCCCACCATCCCAGCCCCAATGAGCAGCCAGTCCTTCCCATCTGGAGATGGGCATTATCTCTGCATGGTGGGGGGGAGGCGGGGGGGGCTGAAAACACACCCTAGTTTTCTTGAGAACATAAAACCAAAACAAAGTTTATTTGTAAGGACGTCTGGGGATTTCCCTTAACATCTTGCTTTCTGCAAGGCCACTGCATGCCATGTGCAGTCATCAGCTATCATTGCTCCTCAACAGGTCAAAACAATGAAATTCAGTATCACAGCACAACACACACTGAGAAATAGGGTAATTTATATGCAGTAAGATTTACTAGAAGTGTTGAGACTACTGTTGAACAGGGTTATTCTGTCCATGAGTACCAATGATCTCTGTTAAAGTGTGGCCATTTCACATGATTAAGTGGGCACAGGAAATCAGCTGCTCTGAAGATGACTGCTCTGATAATCCGAGAATTTCCACTGGATTCTGTTGTTCAAAAGCCCAAAAGTAAAATGTCATTAAAGGGCATTGTTATCAGGAGTGGATGTGCTGGGTAGCAGGGCACACTCATGTGCTCACTCACTCGCCCACAGGTGAGAAAACATGACTGGGAGAGGAGTGTCAGTGGAAAAGCAAAAGGGAAGGGAAGACACATGAATATTTTGGTTGACAAATGTCATTTTGCACAGTATGAGTTTTTTTCAGACCTAGGATTTTGTATCAAAAGTGCCTTGGGTCTTGATGAGCTGCACAGCTGGAACAAGTAGATGTAGAGAATTACCACATTGTTAATAGCTCAAGGTCTCCTTCCTCTCTATTGCTCTCACAATGGGTCACCGATAAGAGCTAAGATGTTTGTTTTAGTTAGTGGGTTTGGGTTTTTTCCCCCAGTTGTGGCCATTTGATAAAACCACAGCACTATTTCCCTCCTCCTGTGTCCCTGACGCACTACAAAACAACGACAAGGGAAAAGGCAGAACAAAATAGAGGGTGATAAAAATGTGAGATGGCCCCAGTGGTGCAGTGGGAGCACAGAAATTTGGAGGTACAGAAGAGCAGTGCAATACTCTGGGAGAAGAGAATACATTAATTGTGGGGACAGTTTTATTTATCCAGTCTCGTGTTCTCATACAGTTTTTATTGATCATAGAACAGTTTAGCATACCAGCAGGAACGCTTTTTTTGTATCCCACTGTGTACTACTAAAAACCCAGAGATATTGTACAGTTGTTGGGGTCAATAGAATTTATTTCTTACATGTAGTAAGACATTGCAATAACCCAATTTTTAGCAGTTCTAGTTGCCATTAATGTTTCTACTGATGAATGCAAATAAACGGCAGTTCACAAAACTTCAATGGATTAGTTTGAACCTCATCTTAAGTTCAATAAACCAAGGATACACACACATCAAGACAGTTTTAATGTCTTATCAAAAATATTGATCATTGCACTGGCTTTTTTTTTTTTTTTACAAAGTCTTCAGTGAAACCAAAACATCTTTCTCTTTTTTTCTTTTTTCCCTGTCCAAAAGAGCAGACAGAGGGTTCTTAACTACACTGAAGAAAATATAGAAAATCTCATAGTAAATATCCTTCTTCTCTTCCCTCAAGCAGGAAAACAGTTAATCTTTGCTTTTTTCCTTAACAGACATATTCCCCTATGTAAGATTTTCGTCTGTCACATAGTTGTGACTCAAAACATTGGGAATTGCACTTCCTGGTTAAAAAACTTATTACCTGAGAAAAGGATCTTATTTCTAATCACTGCCCTAGTATTAGTGCTTCTAAAAATAGCCTTCTTGTCTCCAGTCTCAGCTGTATTCTTCCAGTGTGGTTATTGAGAGCCACTGAACCTGAAATATGGTTATTGCCTGTCTCATTAGGTTAGTCTTACACTTAATTATTGAATGTAAGTTGTGTTGACATTGCAAAGTTAGGCAGTTTGTCTTTTATTTGATTCTGTTGGTAAACCCTGAACCTTGTGCTTCTGCTGACAGAACACACAGCCTTTTTTTTTTCAACTACCTAACAATTTCAGTTTATCTGAGCCATGTGGAAAAACAGTGGATTCCTTTGTATCTTTCTCACTTATGTCCAGTATTTTCTGCTTGACTTCCCTGGCTTATTGTAGCTCTCCTTCAAAAAAACGACAGTACATACATTGAGATTAGAAGCCAAAATGGTCTGCAGCTTTCCTCAGAGAGAAACATGCCTAAAATAACATCAATTTTGAGCACTTTTTAATAGCAAATATCATTTAACAAAAGCTGTTACAAAATGAATGTGATGACCTCTACATTTCCGAATAGGTCATTTGGATTTAGTACCGCTGTACATATAAAGATACTCCTCAGTGCTGCTGCCAACATTTCCACGAACTCAAGGCACTTTAACAGTCCCTGGCACAGGCACCATTAGTACCAATCGAGCTGTGTCTTCTCTCTCAAGTGTGAGGTCTGACAACTTCAGGGTGCCAATTCAGCAGTTCTTCTGTCAACTTGTGTACCAAACATATTGGCAGTCTGGGTATAACTCTTCCCCTTAGCAGTCTGTGAACACAAGATTGTTTTATCAAAACATCATCCTGAGATTAAGTTTCAGCACTCAAGGGGGAGGATAATTTAGAAGGATTTGCCATTCACCAAATGCTATGACAATTCCAGTACCTAGCTTGGCAAAGCTTTGCCATCATAAAATCCCAAGAATATACTCTACCATGGTCATCTGCAGCCTTTCAGGCAGGTGCCTGGTCTGTGCAAACAGCCCCACAGATCTCCGTAGAAAAACATCCTCATCCATTTATACTGTTTTCTGGTTCATTTCATAGAATTCTTTCCCCTGATATTAAAAAATTATTTGATGAGCTCCTCTCCAACAAATAGATTCCAACTTTCTATGGACAGTTGCTGTGATCTGTATCAAATTGAAAGAAGTTTGCTATAAATCAGACTTGTCTTCTGCTTTTGTTCTCACAGAATGTCAACAAACTGCTACCAAACTAACATAGCATGATCTGGCTGAGACTGTGCTAATAACTAAGTCCAGATCCTCAAGTGTTTTCAGCCCTACTGAAGCCCTGTTAAAAATGCTTAAGTACTTACAAGAGCATGGGTCTACCTTGCATGTCATATATATAAAAATTACCACAAGGCTATGAAAATATATATTCAAAATTATATCACAGGAAGGCAAAAATTTGACCATAACTAGACTGAGTAACTCTACACTATCCTAAGCCAAATCACAATAGAAATGTAACAGAAGAAAAACCCCAAACATTATTTAAGAAGAAAAACTGTTCTAAGGAAGAGAGGAGATAGCCATGTATGTAAGGCTATGCTGCATAAACAGACAGCAGCAGATAATTCCGAAACAAAGCAATGGAGCTGCTGTTCTAAGTCAGGTAGCATAAGTCAGGTTGCACACGTCTTATGAGGAGTGGCTGAGGCAGCTGGGGTGGTTTAACCTGCAGAAGAGGACGGCCAAGGGTGATCTTATTGCTCCCTACATCTACCTGAAAGGAGGGTGTAACCAGGTGGGTGTTGGTTAATTGTCCCACAGAGATGGTTACAGGACAAGAGAAAATGTCCTCAAGCTGTGCCAGGGAAGGTTCAGGTTGGATATTAGGAGGAATTTCTTTACAGAAGGGGTGATTAGACATTGGAACAGGCTGCCTGTGGAGTTTGTAGAGTCACTGTCCCTGGAGGTGTTTAAGGGAAGACTGGATGAGGAACTCAGTGCCATGGTCTGGTTGACAAGGTGGTGTTTGGTCATAGGTTGGACTCAATGAAGTCTCAGAGATCTTTTCCAGCCTAATTGCTTCTGTGATCATTCATTTCCATATGAAGGGGGAAGAGTGACCTCTGTGGCTGCAGGACTTTGGTGTGGAGGGGACTGAGGGAGAGCAGAACATCTGGCCTGTTAGAACCAGCTCATCAAAGAGGAAAAGGGTTTTAGAGAACAAGTGGGCTGTGCTGATGAGACAGAAAAGAACTTTCAAGCAGGAGAAAACAATATAGCTTTTACTGCTTCACTTGCTGCTTCTCTGGGTCTCACTTCCACCCCCCGAAAAAGAGTAGTAAATTAATGACTAAAATTGCAGAGATTGCTGTCTTCCTTTCTCTCAAAGGGGGAAGGTGCCGCAGGGTGGGAGTGGGGGACCAGCTGTGCACAGACCACCGTGTCCCTGCTGTCCCTCTGCCCATCCCTGGGGGAGTCTCCCATGGGATCTGGAAAGCCTGGCTGATGGACAGACACATGCTGTGATGAGTCTGTGGGGTCTCTATGCCAAACCCAGGGGTGAAGTGCAGCTGCAGCCAGCATTGCTGTGTGCAGCAAGTCATTTGTCTACAGGATAATGTCACTTGTCAGCAGTCTGATCTGAAATGGGGGTGTGTGTGTGTCCATGCCATGAAGTGTTTTGTGCACTGTTTTGGGGGGTTTTTTTAAAGTATGACAAATACAGTGTTAGATCTTGTTTTCCAAGGTGATTCGTTTTGATGACTTCATGTACTGGCCTTCACTGCTTGCTCAACAGTGGGACAATGGGAGCCGTCACTTCAGCTCCATACCCAGAGCTGGGTGCATTAAATTGGCCTAAATCTTTAGACATGACACTCTATCTGTCCTGAAGCAGAACAGGAACGTTCTGTGATGATGCAATTCACCTGAGTGCAGCACAAGTCTCTTTGTAGACAATTCATTCTTATGAAATCCCCTTCTACATGATTCCATGCTTGCATGCATTGAATCCCATAAAGTGAATGTACTTGACTTCAAGTAAAAACCTCTCACAAAATTCAGAAAATGCAAGCCTTGTTCTTTGTCAAAATGCAAGCCCCTCAAGCAGACAAGAGGTAGATGGCTCCAAGTCAGGACAGACAGCAAGCTCCTGTCTGGCTGCAGCTGGTGGCAGTCAATGTCTCGCTGTAGTAACTGTGTAGCTTCATGGGTTTTTACCTTACTCTGCATGCTAAGTAGCTTATTCTTTCACTAAAGGGTAAGAAACCTCAAATTACCTCATGCACCCCACAGCTAGCATCAGCACCACATCTTCTAATTACATGTTGTGCTAAAAAGTGTTAGTTTTTATCAGTATTTAATTTGCTACCTTACAATTTCACAGAACGTCTCCATAGTCTAGTGCTGAGCCAGGGAACAGAGCTGTCTCAACAAAGGTTTTTATCTATCTTGCCTGTACCATTCCTTACTTTAACTACTATTATCATGTTCTCTTTTAAATGCCTGCTTTGTGAAATGAACTCTCCCAATCACTTCAATCTATTCATGCCTGGGTTTTCTGTACTCCTAATCATTCCTGTTGCCTTCCTCTCCATACCCACAACCTCTGTTTAATACTGTGTTCTGTTGGGGGGTGGTGAAAGTACTGTTGCAACCTGTTTTCTTTTANGGGCGGGCGTTCCTCAATGTGCAGGCATTGATTAAAATATAAGGACAAGTTTTGATACCGAATATAGTTGCATACTGAAGAAAGGCTTTCACTTGCGTTGTCCCTAGTGGTAAATAGGTGTCCTTCCTGAATAAGAAATCCAAATAATTCCAAGTTTCCCTTCACGCGTGTGTTATCTAGCGACATTGAACTTAATCTTATGTTGTGCTACTTGTTTACCTCACTAGGGTAAGTCCCTCTGATGTTCCTAGGGGTCTTTTCAGGATTTGCCCAGCCTTCATAGCCATGCCTGCGTGTGGCTCATAGCCAAGTCTGTAATCTGAGGAACTCTTTAAACCCAAAAAAGCTTTCAGTCTTCCCCAGCTGCTGGCTCGGCGTTCTCTGGAGCCGTCCGTGTTTGCGCGGTCACGCCGTGGGCCAGGCTGGGTAACAGACCCAGCTGAGGGCTGACACCACGCCTGAGCTGACACCCTGTCCCACCACCTGTGGGGCTGGGGAACCAGCTGTGCCCACAAAAGGCTGGCAGCAGTGCAGTGCAGAGGTGGGAATGAGCCACGGAGACTGGGGGAGATTGGGCAACCCCTTCTTCCCGTGGCAGTGCTTTCTTAAACTGCCAGGCAATCTGTGATTTACAGCCTTGTTCAAGAAAGGCAAATTGTGTTGGAACAAGCTTTATGCAGGAGTATCTGTAATCAACAGACACCTCGCTGAAGCCCCTGACACAGGGGGCTTTGCTGTGTGTGCACCTCTCTGTGCCCCAGAATTCTCCTTCCTGGAATCTAACCAGAAGGGAGATTTCAAGCGCTCTCATCCAAATTTTGGTATGAGATACTGTTGAAAAGCAGAGCTGGGGTGTTGCATTAAAAATCAAACTGGATTGGTTTGGTATATATCAAACATCAGATACCTAGCCAAGGCCATTAGGAACTTACAACTATAGGCAGATGAAGAATCATTAGCCTTGAAAACCTGGAGGATGAGATTACAAACACACAAGCCAATAAATCACACAGGTTGATTTTGCAAAAGCTGATGTGGTATAGCAGCAATTTGTTTATGCTGTGATGGGTCGGTTGGATCAGTGTCAAATATTCTTTGGGATAAAAAGATTTTGGTTTTAATTCATACTCCTTCCCAAATGGCTTCTATGCAGACTTTATATTCAACACCTCTGGTCAATTTCAGGATTACAAATGAAAAATCTAAAATAGATGAAACTGCTAAAACAGAATTATTGCAGGATTACCTCAAGATGCAGATTTAGCATTGAAAGATCTCCAGAGTAAAGCAGCATTACATGATTTATATTCAATTCTATCCCAATCATTTAGAAGTGTTCTAGTATATTCTTATAACCTCAGCTTTAACCATATCTGTTTTTGAGAGAAGATTCCCTAAACAGTGTCTTTCTAAGAGAGACTTCAGGGCTGATATGATCTTTTATTACCTTTTCTAAAACCTTGACAAAAATTTTCTAATCACAGAAAGAATAATAAAGTTGTGAAGCATGACACAGATAGAGAACTTTATTCTTATGATGAATGTAACACTTCTTCAACTGCTATGAATTGATTTGATACCAGAAATTACTACACTTCCCTGCAATAATGCCCCAAATATTTGTAGCATAAAAAGCAGATTTATTAATGCAATAATGAAAACAAGAAACGGCAATTGAAGAAAAGAAGAGTTGATATTGGTCTCATCAAGCAAAAGATAACATGGCTACATCAAAAAATTGTCTTGACAAAGGTGTAAGGAGTATTTTAGGCTTTGTGCCATCTGTCCTTTTGTCCTAGTTTACCCTGGACTTGTCACTACCAACATAAAGGCAGACACTTAATCTGAATAAGTCCTTTCCTTCTTCCTTTTCTTGCTTTCTACTAGTACATCTCAGACCACTATTCCTTTTGTTCTACACATATTACACATCATAATTTCAAATGTAATCTGCCAATAGGCAGATCAAAAAATATTTTTCCAGACTGCCTCTATGCTTCATTAAAAATAAAACAAAACCAAATCAAATTTGGCATAATCTCAACTTTTTTCTTTTTTTAGATCACTTTTTGGTAGGTTAAGAAGCTTTGATAGTGAAGAGTTATCTTTTACTTGGGATTTTTTTCTTCTAATGGTGGTCTCTGCTACTGTGAACTAAAAGGGTGATAATTAGTGTCTCCTACTGTTTACGCCTGCTGCCATCTAGAACAATGAGCTATTACTATTCTGTCTGCTAATACTCGGAAAAGATATCAGTCGGACAACTAATCCAAAATACAGCAAGTAAAGATCATTGTCACAAATGCCTGGAATGGAGACATTGTTACAGATGTTAGAAATGAAAGGATTTCATTATGTTGAATCATTCAGTCCATCTGCCAAGACTGCGCTTTGCTGCGCAGCCTCTAATGTCTCACGTAAGTGCTAGAATACTGTAAGTATTGAATAGATCATTCTCTTTGAAATACGTTGTGCTCACATGAAAAGCTTTTCCATAACTTTGGTGCTAGGTAGACCTGACACTGAATGGTGATCCAGTTCAGTGGGGCTTTATGGCAGTGTGTTGGTCTTCCTGCTCATTTCCTGTTACTGGCCTGGAGTCACTGTGAGACAGTTGCTAAATTAGACAGACTTTCTGTGGAGAACTAAACTGCAAAACAGCCTAGAATATACTGATGGGGTTTTAATTTCTTTATTTTTTTCTGTACTTTTTTGTTTTGATTTGGTGGGGGTTTTTTGTTAAGGAGTTAAGCTTTTGTTGGAAAGAAGTCCCCACCTTTGTAAAAACTGTCAAACTGCAATTTTGCATGTCCACATGATTTCTTCATAGGGACATGTTTTTCAGAAGAACATGGTATATTCACTGTTAACACGTTATGTGTCCGATGGTAGAAATCCAGAAGAAAAGGACCACTAGAGAGTTCCAGCATCTGGATTTCAGTTTGTTTGGTACGTGCTGCCTTTGGCAACATGAAGGCAGAGAAGCTGCCATCTTCAGCAATTTGGAGGAAGGCGTCTCCTTCTGCTGAGTGATGTGATTCAGCAATCCTCCTTGTGCTTGACCATGAGTGACATGGGATCCCCTGTACTCTTTTTTTCCCCAGTTCTGTGCTGTAAGTATGTCTCAGAAGCCATGCTCCACAGAAATTATGTAGAAGCCATCTGGCAATCCTCCCATTGCAGGTGGTACAGGACCCCATCCACCTCTCACTAAGTCTTCCTTTATCATTTCTCGTTGCCTTCATCCCTCTGAGAAAATCTTCCTGTATGTTACTGACATCTGCTGCAATTGATACCTAGTGCTAAGTAAAAGTTGGACACTCACAGAAAGTGTCACCAATGCATCTTGCTGATTAAAATCCATAAGCACATAAAAATAATGTTTCAGTATTTCAAATACATTTTAATTCTTGACTACAAGTCCTTCAAGCCTGGCACTCTATAAAGTCTTAAACTTTTTTCTTGCTTCCTGTAAATAAATCTGACTGCGAAAATAGTTTAATTCCCTCATGGCATGTAAGGGAGAAAACCTCAATATTTTCTTATGTAAACTCAAGCATCTGAAAGTTAAATCTATTTGATCATTCAGCCTTTCAAGTCATGCTCTTAACTAGATAGAAAATTTCAGTGGGATGTTAAAATACTGAATGTTTGTGGGAGGGATCTACACTTTACAGTGCTGGGGACCAGGAAATTGTGTTGTTCACAGTGCATGTGTAAAAAGTAAGGAAGTGCTTTCTTACAGTGCTTACTTTTACAGTTTTTTACTAAATGCTTTCTTACAGTCAGTAAGGTATTGATTAAAAAAATAGAGGATTTGAGAAGATAGCTCACTGTAAGTATCATGTTCAATTCATATCTTTGATAACTGAATTGTAGCTCAATTTTAGATGCCTTTCAAATAACCATTTCCAAAGGACCAAGGTTCTTTAAGAAGTTAAGGGGTAGAGGTCCTCAGGGACACCCACCTCTTTATCTTTTTAGGTACCTTGGTGAAGCAGCCCTCTTAAAATAAGTGTTTTAATGTTAAAATGTGGCACTTATTGTAAGCAGACAGTGTTGCAGATTCACTAACCACGCTGCTGATTTTTTTCCATCAGTGCAATTCCTTAAACTGTGATCGCTGTAATCTGAAATAAAAATGCAGTATGCTGTTTATTGTATCTTTTATGTACTGGTTCCTACTTGCAGTCTACATTTGTTTAATGGAGAAGCTCAAAAGGTAATACATTGCTCCTGATGATCAAAGACGTAAACAAGCTGTTTTCTCTCCTGGCTTATTCAATGAATGCAAGTATCTCTTGCTTTTCCCTCACCTCTCTGTCTCCCCATTGTTTCCTTGTTTTAGATATGTTTACTGTCACTATACATTTTTTATGAGGTGTCCATAGCTCTTTCTTAAGAAACTATTGATTCTGTCTGTGCCCATCAGTTGGTCTGTTTCAGTCCCCTCTAAACTCAGTATCTTTTGAAGCCATGGCTCCAGTTCAGCTGTATTTGTCAAAGGGATTGAAAGGTGATGCTTTAGTGAGTTTTAAGGAACTAAAAGCTTTGCTGGGTAGGCAAGCACATCAGCAGGCCACTGTTGGAGAGGCTCCAACGTGACTTTGATCTGTTCAGCTTTCCTGTTAACCAACGAGCACGTGTGTTCTGGCCTGCTGGTCAGAATCCACACAGATTGGAACCAGTCCAAGCACATGATATGAATCACATTCCCCGACAGTCACCCTTTTGCTAGACTAAGCAATCCAAGGCCTTTTAGTTTACTCTTGTAAAACAAGCTCTCCTTTCCTTGGATTATATGAATATCATTTGCAACTGCTGGAATTTCAGCCCTTCTCTCTTAAGCATGGATGGGCAGAACTGCCCACCAGACTCCAGCTGAGGTCACATTAGGACTGGGTGGTGTTAATTTCTGCTTGACTCCAGTGGGACTACTTTGGTTGATTTAAGACATTCTGAAAACCAGCAAGATCTCTAGCACACTGAAGATCACTCGTCTTGGGCTGGGAAAGTCCGGAGTTACTAACTTAGGATTTTTTCCCTTTTATTTGCTTGATGTTTAAAGCAGTAAGATCAATTTTATGAAAATGGAACTCTGTGAAATGCTAGAAAGTATTTCAAGGTTTTGTTCAGAATTTATCTTTTAAAGGACATTAATATTTCTTGCCTTCTTCCTCATTTAGTTTGTAGGAATAGATCTCTCAGTAGCAAGTTTTCCTGCTTGGCCATCCAGTCCTCTGTACCCTGAAGGAAAAAGCTATTTTTTGAACAAGTTGTTATAGATATTAGTCTTACAATGTCTCTATGTCTGATAAGAAAGGGAAAGATGAGTGCAGGCAAGCAGCTGAACTAACTGGAAGACAGACAAAGAGAAAGCAAAGCTCTTTTGCATTGTGGCTGTAGAGATGGCTTAGCATTTAATGTTGGACATTAGTACTTAGCACTTAAATATATGCTTGAACTGTAATTTCTGGTTACTAAAAGATTTTCTGGCCGAGGAAGAGGGTGTGTAAGTGTCTGGCAAGTGTCCTTCAAACTTGTGTCACAAGAGAGAAACTATCTTTTGGCCTGTTTAAAGTTTTGATTTTTTTTAAATACACTTGTAGATTTTTAGCTGAAATACTGAACATTTGTTTGAATTCTGTTCATCTTTTCTTCAGGTAATGAAGAGAAAATAATAAATTAAAATAGTTTTTCTTTTTAATAAGGGAGAATTAATTTTTCTACCTAGCAGAAAAGTATTGAGTTATGCTATTTCATATGAAAGTCAGTTGTCAGTAATAAAAGTGTTCTTCCTTTTATGTGATAAGATGAGCGGACTATAAAGTAGCTATAAAAAAAGAGGAATAGGAAATATATTGCTATAAAGAGCTACACCGTGTGCTTTTTGTTAGGATTGTTTTGTAAAACTGACTTGCTGGAAGTAATCCACAAATAGGCTTAAAAATAAGCCTCAGAATTTTATTCTGAATATCTCATCAACAACAATAAAGAGAACATTATGCATATTGACAGAGATGAGTCTTTGTGTCAAGTATTCACCGTAGTTTCAGAGTTGTTGCATTTTTAAGCTGTTTGCAAAACCTCTTCAGACCTCTTGGACCCACTGCAGTCATGTTTATTTTGTTCTCGTCTGTGAAGGTTTCTCATGATTTCTGTTCACTAATGTGAAAAAGGCAATCAACCACATACACTTAGATAACCAAAGCTACAAGGAGCATCTGTTTTCCAGACATCTCTGTGTTGTACGTGACCTATGGTCCGATTTGGCTGAAATCTGATAGCGTTGTATAATTCCACATGCCATCATTAGAACATTCCTCCGAGGGGCAAAGGAACAGGCCCCGAGCCTGGGAGCGGCATCTTCGGGTGATCTTCCTGCTCTTAAGGAAGCTCCATGCAGAATCACACCCAGCACGTGCGGATCGGTGCCCCGAGGATGGGCACGCAGGCTTCGGTGGGCAGGCGTGAGCTGGCCCGCACGCTGAGCACACAGGAGCCCCACAGCAGTGCTAGAGCAGTGACCAGCACGGCCCAGGGCAAGGTCTAAGAGCTGTGCTTCAGTCAGCCACAGCAACTGTCTCAGCACAAGGGTTGCACAATGGTTTGCAAAGGCAGGCAGAGGCATGCCCTCCTCCAGCTGCACCAGGCCTACACATGCAGAGAGAACAGAGACCATGTGAGCTGCCGTCAGCCAGCACCGTCATGCATCAGGAGCAGATCAATAGATCTCCTGTCAGGTGCTGAGCCTCCTACATCTTCAATAAACGTGGTCTGAGGTTTAGACTGAGTAGGTCTAATGGGGTGCTCTGGACCAAATGTCTCCGGTGCACACGCGGTTAGAAACTGTCTGATGTTAGATTTGGGCGCTGTGGTTTGGACCCCTGCAAGGGGATGGAGCACATTTGGGGAGCACCTGGTGTGATTCAGCTTGAGATTCAGCTTCTCTGAAGGAAATACAGCTTGTATATACAAGCCCCATTCCTTTTACGCAACAATGTGCAGCAAGTGTGACCGACTGGGGAATTTGATTCAAAACTGCTTTAAGGGTCCAAGCCAAAATCTCAGTGTAGACACAGCCCAATTAATTTCCTAATTATATTTGCTCACTTGTTCTGCATTTCCTTCAGATCAGCAAAAATGTGTGCAATTTATGTTCGACTCAAAATCCAGTGTCATTACACACACTTTCCCTTGAAAGAGAACGTAAGAGTAGTTTGAAATTAAAGTTTTGAAATTGAAGAATGGGCCATAATGAGGTGGAAAAATCCAAATTTTTATTTCAGTGGCTTCCTCTGGAAAGTAAACTGAGTTGTATCAATATGAATTTTACTGACATTGTGATGCTGCATAAGTAATGGATCTAAATTCCAGGGAAACAGCTCAAGCTACCAGAAGTCCTGAAATTGTGGCTACCACTGCAACATGATTGTTTACACAAACTTAAAAGTTATATTTTTTTGAATTTTTCCATGTGCTCCATATAGAGGAGTTTGGATAAAGAAAGTGATTTGAATGCAAAACCTACTCGAGCTTAGCAGCTTGAATGCTTAGCAGCCCCTACCTTTACACACTTGGGAAAAATGCAACAGCAGAAGATGTAAAAGTATATGTTTAATTGAAACCATAATTTCTAATCAACACTGAGAGTTATGCCTAGTATGAAAGGAATGCAAATTATACCCACTGACATTGAAACAAGAAAGAACCAGCTAGAAAACAAGTTTCAAGCTAATCCTTTAATCTGTGATTCCAATCAAGTCCACGTCAGTAATACCTGAAAGCTGTTGTCACTGGGATCACTGTTCCCTGATACAGGTGGTGTCAGGCTGATTTCCCTGAAGACTGATGCGTGTATCACAAAACTCCAATCCAACTTCACCACACCTAAGAAGTAACTCAGATATCTGGGCAGTAAGCAGGTGGAGGAGCACAGAGACAGGAAAAGCCTTCTCATCCTGCTGATACTTTCATTTGAGGTGTGGGCAGAATGGTGAGACAACATACTTGAACCTGCAGTCCCAAAATACTCGGCATCACACCTTCTTTCTGAGTTAAGATCTCGCAGTCCTCCCAATCTCTCACCTTCTATAGCCATGCTATTTCTTTTTAAAAACAAATAAATTATTTATTTGCATACAGGCTGCATGAAAATTGAATAACACAGTCATATTTTTAAGCAGTTTACCAATTTTTATTACTATCCAGTGAAGTTCAAGGGTAGTAGTTGTAAATATTTTTCATAAATTTCAACATAAAAAGCATATCTTTAAGAGTAACTTAGATCTTACCTCCCATGCAAATCTCCCAATGAAGACTTTAAAAAAATAGGAAAAATGGGAGAAAAAGTCTATGTAACATTACAGTAAAATAAATTACAAATTTTTGTCTCTTGTTTTATTAATCAGGAGTACTTTTATGATCTGACATGAGGCAATTCTAGGTTTACATCCTAATACATGAGGACAAAAGTCTTTAACCCATGCTGTCTACAGGTCTGGTGGCAGAATTTTTATGTTGAAGTCACCATTCCAGATGACAGTAATCTAATGCATTACCAACCAAACAAATATAAATGGTAAAGATTTTTAAAAAACCCCACCATAAATAATCTTCTGTAGCAATATTGAAAGTGCTTTGGAGCAACAGTTCATTCCTTACTCAGAAAGCTGGAGGCAGCAAAGGTCTTTAGATTACCATAGTAACTAAAAGAATAATTTAAATCTGCCTTTAAAAGGGTTGTAAATAATGCAAGTGTAATATCAGTCGCTGCTCATTGCCATTTCACATGCTTCAGAAGACAATTTGGAGAAGACTGTGGTATCACAGGTCCTCTTGCAAGGAATTCCAGCATAAAATATTGTGTCCAAATCTCTCCCTCTCTGTTGTTTTTTTTCCTGGATCTATCTGAGGAGACATGAGAACTTTGTACAACAGGCTTCATTTACATGTCTCTTTGGGAACCTGAAATGGTTGTAGACATCCACTTCTCTGTTTATCAAAAAAACCATCATCCTGAAGGACTGAGAATATGAATCAGACTCTGTCTACGTGTGTGTATACCAAATGCTGAAGGATCTTCTGGAAGCATTACAGTGTTAGTACACAGCTGAAAACTGCATGTAAGGGTCTTCTGCATCATCTGCAAGAGTGGGAACACACAGCTATCTGGGTGCTACTTTCAATATTATGAAAAATATTACCAGGGAAAATATTTTAGGTGGGGATTTAAATAAATGGATGAAAGGGCACTGATGATCTTGTACAGACTGCTATATAGAAAAAAAGGGACATAAAATTCTGATCTGGAGTGCTGGAATGAAAAATATAGCAGACCAAGCAATTCCTGAAGAACCACAAAGATAGCCTTTTTTGTGATGTAGAAAGTAGATACTTTTGACTCCTTTTGACTGCAATCAGATGGTTCTGTATCTCCTGGCTTATCTTCTCATTGTCACGGTAATTGTGATAAGAATGAGAAAAATGCCTTCTGAAAGCAAGTGAAAATTATTAGCAAATTGAATAAAATGATGTTTAGAAATTTATCTTTTTTTTAAGCAAACAACCTATACATATTTTTGCCTCATTTAACTACTGGAGTGGCTGTCTTCAGGTACAGGAAAGGGTATATCTAGTATATATCCTTAAGACAGACCAGCATGTATGGGGATCTGGGCAAAACTATTTTCTTTCCAGAGCCTCTGTCACTCACATTCATCTTTCCTCTGGAGAATACATGTTTTCTCAAACCATCACTGTATCCGTGCTCTATGGCTCTGGCTTAGTATATTGCTTGTTAGCTTCTTTGCAGGGTCTAGAAATAAAATCTTCCTTTTGCTTAGACTTCTCTTCAGCCCAGGCAGGCTGATGCACTGAGAATTGCAGACATACCTGTGGTGTATGTGCCAAGGTTTTTTTGGCCATGATCCAGGCAGCTTTTATGTCTTGTCCTAAGGGGCGATGTACCATTGCTGCCTTTTCTTCCCAACATGTGAGAAGAAATGACATGTGGAAACCTATACTTAAGATAACAAACCAGTAATATTTACCACTAATATTTACTGTATTTATTGCAGGCTCAATGGAAACAAATAGGAAAATTGTTTAGTATAGATATATGCATCCATATTAAAAGATAGGGGAAAAAAAGATGGTGTGACAGACAATCTTTTAATATATATTCAATACAAAGAATAAACTTATGTGCAGATTATTAAGGCACGAGTCTTTGTGTTGCAATAATGTTTGGAAGGGTGTACAAGCTCTATGATGGTTCGGGCAGGGCAAGGGTAAAAGAAAACAGATGGTATAGGTGTTAGTCCTTATTAAAATAGACAAGACCCATGTAGGTGGGCATAGAAGTCTTAGAAGAGAATACACTTAGTTTTAATCAATAACACAAACGAGGATTTACTTTAATGTGATTTCTGACTTGATAGCATTCTCTTAAATGAATATAATCGTTAGCCTACTAAACTTTAGTCTAACATTATATTGAATTCATAAGACTTGCTTTGTACTTTGAGGAGGCAAATTGCTGTGAAGTATTGATCATGCAGCAAAAAGATGGCATTGAGTATTTAAAAATACTGTGGTATTTGGGAGTAAAAAGTATCAGTCTCCCGTTTTTGGCAACAAGAAGATGAAGCCCAAAAGTCAGACTTCCACCAAGTTAGTAATTCTGTATAATCCTCAGTTTTCCAAATTTATTAGAAAGATCAGTAACAGAAATACTCAAACTATGCACAGTGCATTCTTTTATTTTCCAGTGATTTTGTATCCATTTTGCCTGACTCATTTTTCCTGTGGTGCCACTTTTATTTTGCATTATTGTTCCACTGGATTGAATTTGCTTTGTGGAGAACTCAAGTACCACGGCAACGGGGCATTTACTAATGGTAGGTAAAACAACACAATAAGAAAGGCGAAGTTCTGATGACCTTTGTTATTACCTAGGAATTCACGTGGTTGCAATTTTTAGCTGCAGCTGGATTTGCAATCCAGTTTTAAATCCAATGAGAATTTACAGAAATATTCTTATATAATTTCAAGCCTACCTAGCTCCCTTAAGATACGTTGCTCTACAAAATAAACATTCCTTTAAAGATGGGTGATTTTTCCCTAAGATTAGGTCAAAAGAATTTATGTTGGATATTTATATAGTATCTAAGATAATTTAGTCTAGATCACAAACCACAACTGAACTTGCCATGGTGAAGTACCATGTTTCCATAATGCTTCCAGGAGAAACAAGTTTCACCGCTGCATTTTTTAAAGTTGGTTTTGTTGGTTTTGGGGTTTTTTTGTTTGCTTATGTGTGTTTGTTTGTTTTTTTCCAATAAGGCTCTATTTAAGTTTTTAGCATAAACAAGATTCTAACCTAGGTAAGTAGAGGACTTCTACTGTTAAGTTCCTTTGCATTATGTTGATTTAAAAAAAAAGGACACTCAACAAAATGTATGAGAAGCGCCAAAGATAAAATGCTCTTCAGATTTGTAAGACAAAGTTGAGAAGGACAATTAAGTGTAAAGGCATACATTCAGCATACTTCAGGCACTGTTTGTACCCTGCATGATGTAAATTTGGTCCAGACTAGCCAAATCACAATTAGAAATAGGATGCTGCCAAATCAGATTTTTATTCCATATGTAACATCTGTACAAGATGTGAAATCAAGTACAAGATTTCCATGTTTACTGACAGATACTCTATAAGTTAACCCACAGATGCACTGCTTCTTCACAGTGCAGTGTTGAATTCATCCACACAAAAGCATTTATATTACTTGTACATTAGTGGTGAATTATGGAGATGTGAGAGCATGTATCACTTTCCCATCTGCTGCTTCACTTTGCATTGCTCTATTGATTTGGAAATAAAAACTCTTCTGGTATTGCTGAAATAGGTTGCTTAGTTCCAGCTCCATGTTCTGCCAGGGTCACCCAATGTGATTGTCTTATCTACAGCTCCTAACTGGTCACTACGAGCCTTTTCCCACTGATTGCAGATAGATTTCTAATACCCAGTTCAGATGGTAACTGGAACTGGGGCACTCAGGATCACCTGCCTGTGAGTCTGCTTCATTGCAGTTGGGAAACTTCTGCTTTATTTTATTTTATTTTAGTGGATTAAAATGTTTAAATGGGTTAGCTGCCTCTTGTTTTCAACAGTCATTTTTCATGTCAGAATTTATATTACTTACTTCATTAAGTCAGGTCATGAGGTTAAGCAGGGCAGAAAATTAGAAGACCTAGAGCCCAACTAGAACTTAATCTGGTTACTGCCATAAAAGAGAAGAAAAAATGTTTCTATAAATGTATTAGCAACAAAAGGAGGGCTAAGGAGGATCTCCATTTGTTATTGGATGCAAAGGGACGAGGAAAAGCCTGAGGCACTTCATGCCCTCTTTACCTCGGTCTTTAATAGTAAGACCAGTTGTTCTCTGGGCTCCAAATCCTCTGAGCTGGAAGATGGAGAGCAAAATGAAGCCTCCATAATCCAAGGGAAAATGGTCAGTGAGATGTTATACCACTCCGAGAGGCACAAGTCTCTGGGCTACAATGGGATGCATCCCAGGGTATTGAGGGAATTGGTAGAAGTTCACTGAGCCACTTCTGATCCTGTATCATCAGTTCTGGTGAACTGGAGAGGTCCCAGTTGACTGCAGGCTACCAGTGTGACACCCAGCTGTAAGAAGGGTGGGAAGGAGGCGCCAGGGAACTACCGACCTGTCACTATGCCCCAGATATTGGGGAAGGGCATGGAGAACATCATCCTGAGCACCATGTGCTGCATGCAGCACCTGCAGGGCAGCCAAGGGATCAGGCCCAGCCAGCTTTGGTTCATGAAGGGTAGGTCCTCCTTGGCCAACCTGATCTCATTCTATGGCAAGCTGATCCACCCAGTAGATAAGAGAAAGCCTGTGGATGTTTGCCTGTATTCTAGTAAAGCCTTTGACACTGCTTTGCACAGCATTCTCCTGGTAAAACAGCTGCTCATGGCTTGGACAGGTGCAGTGATTGTCTCTCTGTACTCAGCACGTGTGAGGCCACACCTGCAATTCTGTATTCAGTTCTGGGCCTCTCACTACAAAACAGACACTGAGGAGCTGGAGTGTGTCCAGAGAAGGGCAATGAAGCTGGTGAAGGGTCTAGAGCATAAGTCCTGTGAGGAGCAGCTGAGGGAGCTGGGGTTCTTTAGCTGGAGAAAAGGAGGTTCAGGGGAGACCTTACCACTCTCCACAACTACCTGGAAGGAGGGTGTAGAATGGGTCTCTTCTCCTAGGCAAACAGCAACAGGACAACACAAAATGGCTTCAAGGCATGCCAGGGGAGGTTTAGATTGGATATCAAGAAAAATCTCTTCACTGAAAGGGTTGTCAAGGGTTGTCAAGGGTTGTCATGGAACTGGCTGCCCATGGCTGAGTTCCATCCCTGAAGGTATTTAAAAGACTGAAGATGTGATGCTTAGGTATATGGTTTATTAGACTCAGAAGTATTGGGTTAACAAGTGGACTTGAGGATCTTAGAGGTGTCTTTGAAACCTAAATGATTCTATGATTCTATGATTACGTTTGTTTTGTACCATTTTGCTTCCAGAAACTCTCACCCATTTTTTCACACCATAACTGAGGCTCAGGTAGCTAGGAAGGCACCTACCATGTCAATGCATTGCATTTAGAAGGAAATTAATTATTTAAATTTTATTCATTTGCAGAAGCATTGTATAGGTAAAAAATTCTGACATAACTCCTGCAAAGTTGTGCCAGTAGCTCTAGGGATCTGTTAAGTATTCATTGAGCATATCCCTATAATATTCATTTGCACATTTTAGAAAATTGCTATAGTTTATAAGGTAGTGGATATCTGGATTCATTCTCTATTCAAATGATAAACTATAAAAATATTTGTGTATTTTTCCTGGATAATTTTAAAATCAAAGTCCTTAAACAAATATTATTCTCAGACATTTAAGAGGAGGAATGCTGAAAATGTATACTAAATTGCAGAATAAATTTCTATTCCAGAAAAAAACCCCAAACCTACAAAAAAACCCGGAAGACAAATGCATGTTTTTAAATTCATCTCTATCCAGCAAACCATTTAAACATACCAAGGCTCCACTGGAACTTCAAGACATACTTAAGTGGTCTGAGAAATAGCAATAAACTTAAACAAATCCTTAAAGTTAAGTGCTTTGTTGAAATAGAATTCAGTGTTGCAATTCCCACTCTGTAAATTATTAAATAGATGTAGGTGAAACTGTAAAGTATGAACTTCAGAAACCTTTCTAATGGGTCTAGGAAAACTACTCTGGCAAGGACTAACAACATTGAAAAATATGTAAGCTGTCATTTTTGTCAAACATTTTATGGAGTTTTGTTACATTTAGGTACAAAACTGGTATTTTAAAAAGGCATGTGGTGAAACAGATATACAATGAGGTTTTGTATAAAAATAAAAATAATGGTTTTTAAAAATACAACTTCTTCAGCAGAGAACCTGCAGCACTAACTTCTGCCCTGTTTTATATAATGTCATGGCTGTAGGACTGTCTGATCTCCTGGTGCTATGAGTTTAGGTGAATGTGGCCTGGGAGTAAGTCCTATTTTAATGCACACCTGGTTGGATTACTGTTGTTGTCTCTACTGCCTTAAAAAGCTACAAGGTAAAACATACCTGAAATATGTTCTACTATATATGAGTTGTCAAAACATTTGGATCTTACCAAATGACAATATGTTTTACGCTAAAGATTATGATCTGCGTATAAAGCATCAAGATGGAAAATAAACACAATTGGTTAATTCTAACCAGGGAATGTTCACTGGATAGTTTGCAAGGGGGAAAAAAGTGATGAACTTCAGGGAGAAGGATTATTTTCATTTTAAAGCTTCTTAATGCAGTATGCCTCCTCCCAAAGGGAATGACTCATTATATAAGACCTTCTATTGACAAAGAATAGTTAATTGTCACTCTAAAAATTACCCTGTTGTTTATGTATTTCTCATTAGAATCTGATTACACTCCATTTGCCTAAACAGGCAATGGTAGCACCAATATTCATCTGTGAAACTCTAAAAGAGCTAATTACCCAAAGCTTAGGCTGATAGTCAGCATAAAGGACAGAGAACACAGCTTTGAAGTAGAAAGCATTAAGACAAACTGCCAGCCATTCAAAGATAGCCACTTGGATATGTAGATCGACACGATTTCATTAGCATGTAAAGCTTTTACTGGGCAGAAAGCCACCCCGGTTAAAAAAAAAATGAAATGAGGAAATGAGAAAATAGAAAATCAATTTGTAAAGACTCAGGTGGGGAAACAAGTAATTAATAACAAGGATTAAAAGTAGCAAGAAAAGAAAAAGTTACTTGCTGGAGTAGTAGCAGGCAGCCGGATTAAACAAAGTAAAAGGGCACTTTACATAAATATTAGCAGGAAAAGCAAGGAAGTACTTTCAAGTACACATGCAGTACGGTAGGTAAACAGTACAACAGGTTTCTGGTATTTGGAGCAAAGGGATTATGTATCCATGAGAGAAAGAGGAAGAAAAATTCACCTGCAAGAAAGCAAGCAGGCCAGGTTCTGCTCAAATCAAACTTCAGTCCTAACAGTTAGACTTCAGCTGCTAATGAGGCATTTTCCTAGGATCGTGGGTAATTCCAGAAGGCTATTGTCAAAGTTGCATCAGTTTTGAAAAGCTTGAAAGGACTTGTTGAATAACCAATGATGTTATTCTTAACCATAGTAAAGAGATTGCTAATTTTGGACCTTATTAGCAAAAATTAGAGGTTAAAATACAATTAAGCTCTGTCAACACAGCATCCAAGAAAGTAGTTACTATAGTTCTTTTGCTGGGGCGTGTATGTCTGTGTTTCCTCCTTTGTTTTGAAAACTGTGTGATTCCAAGTGCTACAGACAACTGTGTTCACATGACACTTTGATTCCTTCAAAGCTTCCCAGTCAATACAGCAATAACAGTTTGATTTAAAAGAACTTCCATTAGATGAAATTAACATTACACGGATTAAAAACTGACTCGCTGTTTGATCCCCAGATGTTACTTTTAATGAAAAGACATAAACAAAAGAAGTTATTGTAAAGATTTTTTCCCCCAGAAACTTATTTTTGTGCTCAATACTTTTATCAATGATATAGACAACATAAAATATTATGGCAAAGTTTGTACATGGTAGTAAATACCACAGAGCATGTACAGTTTTTGCCAGTGGGTCTGAATCATCTCATTGAGAGCCACAATCCAACCAAAAAAGCCAAATTAAAGAGGCCAAATCCAATTAATTACACATGGGATCTGGCAACATTAGCTGTATGTATAGAATAGGAAACTCGGGATCAGAAAACTGCACAATGTTACATATATAGAAGTAAACTGCAAGAGCACAGGCTCAGCACTGGCAGTTTGCTTTGGTCCATACTGTTTAATGACTACCTACCACATGGGATCATTGCATGACACACTTTCAGACAACACTGAGCATGCAAACTCACACCTCCGTGTTCTAAGGTCAGGGAATAACTGTGCACACTAGGCAGAACAAATGCGGCCAGCTTTAAGGGGTGTAGAAGAAAGTTTGGCTATGTGCATGCAGTGTCACTTGACCACAGGGTTAAGTGAGAAGAGTCAGGGTCAAAGAGTCATATGTAGGTAGTATGGAGATGTCCCTCTGCAGTCCTGCTGGAGGACATGAGCACTGTATTGCCCTGAGCATGTTCATTATATTTACAGCTCTTCATTAAGACAATGAATGCATTAAAATCTTGTATGCCTGGGCTTCAGCTGGTTGGCTGTCACAGTATGGAAAGTCTTCTTTCTGATGCACAATTGTACTTTGTGGGTAGAGGGTTACCCTGACACACTAAAAATGAGCTGGAATATTGGTGGGAAGCACTCATTTTCTGAAATCATATGGAGAACCTTTCTCCTCAGATGCTTGTCTGCTAGAGCTTTTTCACGCAGTGAATGAAGTGCCAAAGAATTCAGGGAATCTATAAATGGGAAATAATTTGCTTCCAAGTCAGGGGTATCCTGTCTTCCTTTTGAGCACAGGGCAACAGTTTTCTCTTAGGATCATCTAGCAATATGGCACCACTACAGATTAAAGAAGAAGCCAGCCCCTACCAGGCCTTTGGTCAACTTCAGTTTCTCCATTTCTTTGAGCATAGCATGCAAAACTCAGTCTGCTGTGGGATAAGATAGTTTCTGCTGTGATTGCTGAAGATGAGAACAATGTCATTGGGCTGTCTCTCTGTGCCTGTGCCTTGAGAAAATTTAATAGCACATGGCACATGGTATCTGTAATCTATTGATTCAATATGGCCTTGAGTACTGAAATAATGAAAGTCTGCAAAACTTCCTAATAAATGTATCGTGAACGTATTTGAAGTGTTATTTCCCAAGAGCATCCTGAACAGATGGGGCAGATGCTGCAATTGTCGTATGAACAAATTTAATGTTGCATACATGAAGAAAAGACATTCCACAAACTTGTGCAGAAGCAGCAGCTTGCAGACTTTGTTTCCTTGGATGATGGCATTGCAAAAACTTTGGGTGAATTATTTATGGAAATCTTATGCACCAGCATTTAATAATAAAATATTTGTGCAATTAACTTGCAAGAGTTCATGTTTTCTCCTTACTATTAAAAAGAAAATTTAGAGAAAAGAATGAGTTATGGCCCTAGCTATGAATTCTAATGGCCTCTGTATGTACATATATAGGTGCCCACACACAGGAAAACTTGATACTCAGCTGAATTTTTCTATTCTTCAAAAAAAAGAGATAGGCTTGAACTGGCTTGACGGCCTTTGAAAGAGCAAATTAATCTTAACTTGTGAAGACAGGCATAATGTCAGTGAAACCGTGCCAACTTTCCCTTCCCGCAGCACACGAATATATAGATACAAAAAAGGGTAATTTGTAAAGTTTCTTTTTACTTGTAGCCTTGAAAATAAAGCGGCAAAGAGAATTCATATCTGAATTTAGGAGTCTGCCATGATCAGAAACAGACCTAGATTTTCTTGATAGCCGCTTTTATCCAAATAAAAGCACAGATCATGCCGGTATGGGCTCCAGTCATTTCACTCCATACGTCCTTCCCTTGTAGGCAATTCCCAAACCGATTTTAGGCTAGAGAGAAAGGCGCAGCACGGCATAGATACTGTGTACGCCGGGTTTCTAGTGCCACAAAAAAGTCGAATTCCTGGAATCCCAATGTTTGAAATTCACGTGTGGAGACACATGAGGGCACCACTGGGCGGGGGATGGCTGCTGGTGGAAAATGGACGTGTGCTGGCCCCGTCTGTGGGCTAGCTCGTAGGATTCTGTGGCTAGTGGGCAGCTTCAGGGCAAGCCCCTGAGGACAGGTAGTGCAGCAGAGAAGGTGAGAATGGAGACTAGAAACACCGATCTCGTGTTCTGCTAAAAGATTTGACACACAGTCCGTCAAGTTTCAGCAAATTTCAGCATAGTTTCTGAATATAATTTTATAATTTTATAA
Source organism: Chaetops frenatus (assembly GCA_013400775.1). NCBI lineage: Eukaryota > Metazoa > Chordata > Aves > Passeriformes > Picathartidae > Chaetops > Chaetops frenatus. The sequence continues at coordinate 620,636 of VZTR01008429.1, read as the reverse complement.
TTTTATAAAATATGCATAGTTCTATTCAAATATCTTGTTTAGGTGGTAAAACCCCCATTAGTCCTTGTGGTACATTTGTAGTAAAAACTAATAATACAAATAAAACAAAAAAAACCCTGAAAATATTAAAGAGTTAATGGTACTTAACTTCGTCTTGCCTTCTCATCAGTTTTCTAGGCTGCACCTTTCCAAGTAGGATAATATTGACTAAGCCTCATTAAACTGATTGAGAAATTATTTTTAAAGAAAAATGCAAAATTAATGATCCATGCTGCAAGATCAATAAGCCACTTCAGAATGTACATTGATAAACTATTGCTACTAAAAAATACTCTCAATTTGGTATGCAAAATGAACAAGATGAGGGTAAGTGCTGGCTAGGCACTTAGGAAGGCATGAAATTCATATTCAGGGAACAGTTGGTGAAGAAAGGGTGCTCTTGGCACTGACCCACTACTCAATGAGTCAGCATGAAATTGCCATTACAACAAAAACAAATCACGTTGAGGGATTTATTGGCAAAAATTCTATATGTAAGTCACCATTAATTATTCTATTTTCTTCATTACTCCTGAGGCTTAGCTGGTCTACAGTGTCCTATTGTGGATGTTCCATTCAAATGACTGAAGGAGAGCAACAAGAATGATACAAGTTTGAGAAAATATGGCAATTTGAATCAAAAAGTCAAGTCTGAAGGGAAGATACAACTCATTATAGTTTTAGATGTATATGTAAAAGATTGTCATAAATAGGATAACGTCAGTCATCCTCCACAGTCAAAAGAGGAAGACAAAATTTAATCAGGTTAATTTGCAGAATGAGGGGCTTGCTCAAAGCCAGTCAATGGGCACATCAAGTTGCCAGTAGAGAATAGGCACCTCATGGGTGATTTGTAAAAGTGGGATAAAAAACCATGTTGCACTTGGCCTGAAATATATTTAATCTTGCTTCTAGGAGCAGATGCTTAATAGAAGGCCTCAGGAGATCCTGTGTTTTATGGTATCAGCCATGCACTAAACTGTTATTGATGGGACATCCTGTTGAGGCTTTTTGCATATTTAACAACTTCTTCAGTTCTGCTTTCTCTCATTTAATGAAGACTAAAAAACAGTGTGCCAGGGAAAAAAAATGGTACATTCTCTTTTATTTTCCTTCACAAAATTGCCATTCACCAAGATCAAAATCATACAAAAGGAGGGAAGGAATGGATAGAGATGTTGCTCTTGCACCTAGGGGCTACCATAATCAGCACTGGGTTATGCTGGAGCAGCAGCAGGTTTTTAAATTTAATTCCCATCCTTTTCAAAGTCATTGTCTCCTCCTACAAACTGGGGGAGGGTGCTTACTGTACCTGGTGGTATCCTCAGCTAGGTTCTTGCTGGGCTTTATGTTTACTCCATTTATTCTATTTTCCCTTTCAAAGTAGAACAATATTATCATAGGTTTTTTTCATTGGGTATATTCAAACACATTTCACCACCAAAAGCACGTGGCTAGGTTGACAGGGTCACTTTCCCAAAATGTGACACATTTTTCAGTAGCGGTTCAGTTACTGATCATTGTGAAAGACCTCAGGGACAGTCTAAAGGAATTTAGTTGAAATTGAAGTGCAGGTGCTTTCTGATTTATTTCCTGCTCCACCACCCTTACATTGGGATACTGCAGCGGTTAAGATCCATCGAGGATGGGCCAGCTGTGGCCTCACTCCTGGATATTGCCTGGCCTGTTCAGGGACCTGAGCTGCCTGGAAGTGAACTGTGGGGTTTGCCAGGTGAGGCTTCAGCCCTCCCAGCACACAGGGCAGGGGTTCGCTGGGATCGTGGGGGGCCAGGGGTCACTGGGGAGGCACGGGCCGAGTGGGCAGTGCTCCAGCAGAGCCGCTGAACCGCACCTTTAGCTTCACCTGGCACAAGAGCACAAGCAATTTGATGGGCTGGAGGCAACCCGGGAATCACTGCAGCTGCCCCTCTTTCTGGATGGGGAATATTCCATGTTTTTTAGGGAAAAGTGCCAACCCTGGTTCCAGGGACAGCGGCCTGCGGGAGAACGGGGTCAGAGGGGTACCAGGGGCCTGCGCTGGTTGCTGCTGGCAAGGGAAAGAGAGCCCACTTTGCCTGTGAACGACACTTCACAGGAACAGAAACTGCTCACGAATTCGGGTCAAAATGCGGAAAGAATGAGCCCTGGGAGACAAGCCACGCGTTTGTTTCCTCCACAAAATCGTCCACGGTACCAGTGACACGCCATAGCTCCAGCAGTCAAAAGGAAGCCGAACAACGCGACGCAAACCCAGGATTTTGGCCGCTCTGCAGCACCGCCCGCCCGCCGCTGCCCCCGCTGTTTTGCGGAGGAAACGCTCGGGCCCGTTCCCGAGGCGGGCTGGGCTCGAGGCAAAACACCGCGGGCCGGCCCGC
>VZTR01008429.1:592963-617904 GCA_013400775.1 Chaetops frenatus | reverse complement strand
TGCCGCCGCCAAGGGCGCGGGAAGGCGCCCCGAGCCCCGCGCCGGTTCGGGTGCCCGCTGCCCCCGCCGCTCGCTTCCCCTTCGCTTCCCTGGGGGAGCCGCCGCGGCGTGGGACGGGGCGGGAGGCGGCGGGTGCTGCTGCCGGGCCGTCGCGTCTGGTTCAGCGGTGATTTATGGTTTTGTTAACTCAGCATTTGGCACGGCGTGCGAGCGAGGAGAGCGGCGAGCGGGAGTCATAACTTTGTGTTACTTCTGGAAGGGAAAGGGAAAGGGCCCCGTGGGGCCGTGGCCGCCCCAGCGGCTTCCTCCAAATCCTCCCTCCCCGCTCCATGCCCGCCCGGTTCATCCCTGCGCCGGGGGCTCGCTGCAGCCAGGGGGTAATAGCGCTGGGCAGGTTCGTGGGGGGTACACGACATAGGACTGCCACCCGTGAAGGTGAGTGTGACAGAGGGGGAAAAGCTGTCCGAAATTAAATGTTTTTCTTACTACTGCTTTTGCGTGGAAACCCTGTTTATTTTTTTCCTTGTACGCACGTATGTATTTATCTGCATATACACAGAGTATGCACACGTATTTTTTGAACTATGAGAACATTGCCTATAAGCTTCTGTTACCAGATGTTTTGTTTTCTGTTTCTTTTTGGGCATATTTACATTTCTGCTGGGAGGGAAACAGACAACAGTAATGTGGCTGAATATGTATTCGAACAGTAGCAGGGAATAACTTGTGTGCCTTTAATTCAGCTGCTGAGGCTATCCATGTGGGATTAATATACTTAAGTGATCGTGTCACACTGACGTATCTTGTTCAGACTTGTAGATTTTTAAAGCAGTGTGGACTTGTAGGTAGTAGCGGAAGTGTAATTAATTTTAAACATGTGACTTGGCCTAGTGCTTATGATTTTAACGTGGTGTTTGTACCTTGGTAAATATGCATAGATTTAGCCATCTGTCCTCTATTTTCCCTTCGTGTATGCACATACCGCACTGTGTAAATGAAAAAGGTACCTGTGGTAAGCTTTAGGGACCAATACATATTTCAGCTCTTCTGGGAAATGCTCTAAGGTTACTCTCAAAGACTAATGGAAAGAGTCTTTCATACAGTTTCTGAGTATGTTTAAAGTAAAAAAAAAATATATAGTTGCTCTAGCATCAATTATATCAATTTGTAGCTTGTATTTGGCACTCATACTGTTTGCATTCATCGAGTACAGTTGACACTGCTGCTAGAAGGGATGTAATTTTTCCCGCTGTGGACAAGGCTCTTTTGTGCAGTGTCAACCTCATGCTTTTAGAGGATGCATGAACCCCTGGGTAGAGCTAGCCCTTTGGTTTCTCTCTCCAGTGATAAGGTGGTGATGGGTTGCCAGCTCCAATGTTGCTCATTGGAGGTCATGGCAGCAGAAGTTCTGCCACGGGCAGGAGCTCCCAGTTGGGGCATGCCAGTCTTCAGCACTTGCCATAGCTGCAGGCATATGCCGTGGCTCATCTACATGTCAGTGAAATTTGGAATGGCAGTGGGCTGCTCTGGTGACTTGTACAGTATGAGGGTCTGTCTGTCTGTCCATGCAAGGTAACGTGCAGGACAGTGCCTGTTTTGTTGCAGTTGAAGATATGGGCTGTTTTTTAGTGATATCCCTCCTGCTGTCACCACAGGAGTGATACCTATCTGCATTGTGCAGATTCGTGGGTGGATGACATAACAGGGGTCACTGCAACATACCTTCCCCTCTGAAACTTACCTCCTCTATTATTTACGGCTCTCTCTCTGAAGAAATGTCCTGGGTTTAGTCAACAGCAAACCTTCCAAAATCTGTAATCTTTGGAATTGGTATGTTTGGGATGTGATGCTGAAATCTTCATCTGAGCATCATTTTCTTAAATTTGGCTTTTATAGAATAACAGTTGTCATAAGAAGATTAAAAATAAAGTCTACTTGCTGCTAACACTTGGTGGGTGAAATTTTCATCTCTTATACTCCAGATGCTCTGCAGTTTCTCTGCTGGTTGCAGAGTCTCTAGAATTGTACTAAATGTGCAATACTAAATGCTTTTTCTCCTAGAGATTCTTAAACTGTGGTATACCTACCATAGCAAAAGTAGTACATGAATCCTGCCACCAGTGGCATGTGACTGCCATTTGGGGAACCTTCTTAGTCTTGCTTTTCCTTGGATTAAAAGCATATTTACAGGACACTGGAAAAAGTTCTGTTAACTTTTTGTCCTGATTTATGTCAGGAAGAAAGAAAAAGTGTATTAAATTGGTATTCCCATTGCTGCCTGATGGTGCTAGATTTTTTACATCCTCTGGGTAGCTCTTGGAATCTCAGCAACACTTCATGATTACTTTACTCCTTATGCTGCCAAGTAGAATTATATAGCCTAATTTATTTAGATTTGGCATGTTCTCACTGAAAGTCATGCCATGCTAGGTGAATGAGCTGTTTTCTTGTTTATATTGCCTTCACTCCCCACTCCCCTTTTAATAGGCCCTCACGGGTCTTACTATAGTTCTACTTGAACGTTTCTGAATTTTGTGGAATCTGGCAATAAAAATAGAAATAAATAACTATGAATCACATTAAACTTGTTATCAAAGAAGGTATTTTCATGCTGTCAGTTACCAGGGTAGAAATCTCACTTCTCATAGCTCCAGCCAGTCCTACAATCACATTTACTGCTCTTCTATAATTTTTTTTTCTGACAGTTTATTGTTAGCTCTCTATGGCTGAAGTACTCAGGACAGATGTGAACACGCTCCCTTTGTCTTTGAAGAATTACAAAGTCACCTAATTGGCTTCCAGATCACACTGTATCTTTCTTCTTAGCCCTCTATCATAATTCAGACTCTTCCAGTCTACTTATTATTCCTTTCCAGATGTCTTAACAGTCGAATCTTTGCTGGATCACTTTTCCCCTGATGAATTATTATTTATTTTCTCAGAGGCATCTAAGAAATAAAATGACTGATGGATTTTTTCCCCTCCCATTACCTTTCTTCAATATTCTCCCACGTTCATTTGCAAGTAGAGCTACTTAGAAAGTGTTCATTAAAATGTCATTGAAATGAAAGTCAAGGCAGAGTGTTAATCAAAAATGCTTTTCAGTTTGAAGTCACTCATTTCTCGTGAATAAACCTTTAAAAACAAAAACAATGTCTTTCTTTTCTACTGCTGATATTTTCTTTCCTGGTGCATTTTGCTGTCTTGATCATTGTGTTTGGATTATTTGTGGTAACTGGGTTTGGCGCAATCGATTGGCTTAGGGCTTTAGAGAAACAGTATCAAAACACAGCTAACTTTGGAATAAAAATATATGGCTCAATCAACTACAGGTATGAAGAAAGAGTAGACTTCTTCAAAAATCTGAAAGTGCTGAAGATCTCAGCAGTTTATCTTGCCTTGCAGCTACATGCCAGCATGTTGAGCTCAGGTTGGGTGGCTGATGGCAGTGATGACTGTCAGGAGCTGTTCCTCTGCAGAGTCCAAGGTAGCCCTGCTGCTGCCCAGGGCTGGGGCCACAGGGAGCTGTAGATAGTGGGTAGATGTTTGAGCACTGTGAGGATGCAGCCTGGAAGATGGGAAGATGATGGTGTGTTACTGGGGAAGGACATAACATGTTCTGGAGTAATCAGATTTCCTAGACTGGAAGGCTTCAGGGGCTTGCCGGCGAGCACTGGGGACACAGATGACTCTTTGCCTAGATAGAGCTGAGACAGCAATGCTGTTATTGAGTAGTGTTTCAGTATGAAAGTATAATGCCAGTGTAAAGTCCAGAAATACTTCTGACCTATGACCAGCTGGGATCATGTATCTTAAAGCAACAAACCTAGCTGTGGCTGTAAACTCTTGACAGTGCTTTCCTCTGCTGTCCAGTGAATTTCAGGTTTAGGTTTATCTTCAGCTATTCCTCTTTCTTTGGGTGGTGCTGCAGTTGTTAGTGCTGAAGGTTAAATAGGTCTGTTGTGTCTTCACATTGGCAGAACTTGAGACTGTTGCTGGCTAATTCACCTGGTGGTTTGACACTGCTGTTAGAAAGTAGCGTATAGGGAATTGAGCCTTGTAGGTCTCTACAGGGGAAGGAACAAGTGATATGGAAGCAGCTTTCCACTGCTGTCTTTTTTCCATTGCCCCTAGTTTATCCAGGAAGGACCCAAACTATTCATAATAATTTTTTGGACCCTTTTGAGGTATCCCCCCTAGTGAGAGACAAATATTTCATGCCTGATGGTATCAAAAAGGAGGTCTATGAGGTTGAGTATATATCAGCTCACACCTCCTCTGAAAAGAGATAATTTGAAATATGGGAAGATTCATGTCCTTTCTTTAGTTTGATGTCCCTGGTCTGTACTATTAGGCTTATTGAAGTGAGCTAGTAGTTGGCTTTGTTACTTATCTTTCTCAGAATGGGAGATTCGGCACTAACCAGTGGTTGCTCAGGACAACATATCCACAAAGAGTTTCTTTAGCAGCAGTAGGACTTACATTTTCAAGGAGGAAGAAGACTTCCAAGTATTTTGTTAAAGATTTCAGACTGGAAGGACTGTGGTTGAATTCACAGGTCTCAAAGAAAAAAAGACACCCTGTTTTAAGACTGAGCAATGTCTCAATGTGCTTGGCTTGAGCTGTGTAAGCTGGCTGTTGGTGGATATGGTCGAGGCATGGTTTTGTTTCCTGAGAGGGCTTTCCAAGTGTGTGCAAGGTTTTCACAAAGTGGAGGATTTCCTTGCTATGCAGTATGTCTGTATGGGTGTCATAGGCCTTGAGCATGGAAAGACTTAGCATAGGCTTTGATGCATTAGTGATTTCAGCATTTATTGGCCATTCTCCATTTGGGAGTTTCTGTCCTACATATATGGTGAGATACTGATAACATCAGGGTTATTTCTGGGTATGCTAGCAGAGCAGTGTTTGTAAGGAGTTGCCTGTGGTTTTGGTCATTGCTGATATGTGGGTCCCTGAGCCCTCAGGCCCTTGCCCTGCTGTGGAGGAGATCTCCAAGATTTAGAGAGTTTCTCAGTCCTTACTTTGCTGAGGCTTTCTCTGGTTTCTGGGAAGCTGGCCATGCTTTCAGTTGCCTGAATGTGGCGATGCTCTTTCCATAACAGCAGTAGTGTTATGATATCTGTAACGTTCAACTTCTCTGTCAAGTGTTAGGTCAAATATATGATCAGCTTTGCAGGTTGGTCTGGGTGTCATCTCTGAAAGTGCCAAGAGGACTATGAGGAACTGGCTTTTCTTAAAAAACACAAGGTGATAAGTTTTGGGCACCCTATCGTGTTCAACTTGGTCAAAGTATTGCTGAAATTTTCAAGCTTTGTAATTCTGGGGCATTCTCCTACCTTCTATTGCAGGATATTAATGCTAGCCTTCCTAAAGCTGTTTGTTTATTGTAATCTTTGAGTGAATAAATTTTAGCTTTTGCTTTTCAGGTTAATGAAATCTAATAAAGGGGCTTTAATATAAGCACCTTTGATTTCACATTTGCAGATCAGGTGAACAAAGTGCTTCTTGGTATCTGCTTGTCTTAGACACTGTATTGTGAGGAGCAGGGAAAAAAGACGTGGGATTTGTATCTCATCTGGAGAGCTTTGGGTGATGCAATGTATATCACGTGTTTCACTCTCGGGATTGTGTATTGCATGTTGGCAATTAGAGGTAGGTCTTACATTACTCAGTTCATTCACTTAATTTCATAATGCTTTGTGCTCTTTGCTTCCTGTTTGTGGTGGAGTGTATTTCTCCTGCTACTTGCAGCTACCAGAAAGTATCTGATTTCTCTGGCTCTTTCCCTCTTAATTCCTTGGAAAACCCAGCCCAGTTTGTACCATGGCAGATGAAGTGTGCCGTGTCATTCGGATTGCTGGGTCCCACAGAAGAGGCACGTGATTCGTCTTGGAGGCACAAGCTGTTGAATCCTAGGAATGGTTAGACCTGGATATGCCTCCGGTGGGAGCCGTGGTGAGCGTGGACAGGAAGGATGAGGGCACGGTAATGTTAAGATTAAGGTACATTCCATCCAGAAGATGGTGTTGGAGGTTTCAGGCAGTCGTTTTTTATTTTAAAACAACCTCTTGTTGCTGTTGTGCATTAGAGGAAGGGAGAAGGAAAATCTGTCCACTTCCTGAGCTGTAAAGAGGCCACTTGGCTAATGGTGTGGCAGTAACTGGAGGCCAGAGCTGGGTGGATCTCCATAGTCCTTCCTCATGAAGCAGCAGCAGAGTTTGGTCATCTGAATTGTGGTGATGGCCCTGGGGCTGACGGGAGGATCACTACAGCACTGTTCTTTCTTCCTAGAAAGCTTATACAATTCTTTACAAATTTCAAAGATGATTGAGGTGTTTTTTTCTTATGTAGTATGAGAAGTTCATAACCTGCTAGAGCTGGTCCCTGCTGCTGCTGAGTCCCTGGTGGAGTCTGCTGCTGGAAACAAACTGGGATGGGGAAAATGTCATTAGTGCAGAACTGTGCAGAAGGCTTTTAGGTTTGAAATAATGAATTTCCTGAACAGAACGAATAATTGAAACTGCTGTAGTTCCACTTTGCTTAGTCTAGCAAGATTTTTTCAGTGGGTTCTTAGTTATTTGTTGATCACTGCATGTTAGACTGAAAAAAGGAGCAGAATGAATGGGATATCCATAAANCTTTTTTTTTTTTTTGGGCTGCCAGTACTGTTGAAGTTACATTGTCTCAAAAAGAAATCTTTGGAAATAGCCATAAATGGAAACAGCCAGATAAAATCTGGGGGTTTTAAAAGGACCTATAAAGAACCCCTATAGAAAATAAGCACTGGTAACTTCATATTTTATTGTTAGGTGGCTTGATTGTAGATACCTTTGTAAAATAGAAGTGCATTCAATATGCAAAATATCTGAGAGTACTGCTATAGAAAGGTCTGCAGTGCTGTGGACATTTCTGTACAGGATGCAGAGCTTTTAACATATTCCTTCTGTCAGCAGTACAAAGAGGAATCAAAAGTAGCAAATGCAAAACATCTGAGTGGTAGTTCCTTGTATATGCAGCGAGTAGTAAAGGGAAGACAAAACTAGAAGTCTCTCTAATTCCAGTGTGAATTGAGCACATGGTCATGGCTTTTGTCAAGGCAGTACTTCTAGCTCAGATGAAGTCCTACTGCCATGTCTAGTTCCAGTGAAAAGTTACTTTTATGAGTAGGGGTCTAGTTTGGGGGAGCTGGGCTTATTTGCCTGGATGAAAAGTAGGCAAGAGACAGTCCAATAGCTGTTACAGCTACTTGAGGATGATTATGAAAATAGTAGGACCAAACTTAGTAGTGCCAAGTGACTCCAAGGGAGAGTGACAACCTATTGTTTCTTTGGAGATTCAGTTTGGATGTTGGGAAAATCTTGTTACTAGGAGGGTAGTGCAGCACACCAGCAGGTCATCCAGAGGAGCAAGTATGTGCCCTCTGAGCTTATCAGGACTCATCAAGGCAAAGCTGTGCTGACCCAGTCTTCTCTTGATGATAGTTTTCTTTTCAGGCAGAAGCTGGACTAGGTAAGAAACCCCCTGAGGTTTCTTACAATCAAAGTTTCTAGGAGAATCCCCCCCTTTGTCAAGTGAAGAACTTTTTAGACAACTTTGGACTGAGCTGACCAGCTACTGCGGGATGCTTGGTGGTAAACTTTCATGTCCTCAATACAGCATCTGTAGTTCATACACTAATGTTGCAGTGTACTATACTTAGATTAGTATTGTTAACCTAAGTATTTACGACCTGAGGACCAGCAGAATATTTTTGTCAACAGGTTTCTTTTGTTCTCATCTGTCCCTGAGGGAAGGGACAGAACTCTTTGATGGTTAATACAATCCTGCCCAAACAGGCAAACCTGTCCTCTTGAGTCTGCTAGATGGCTTCGAGGGATGAGGTGGCAAAAGGGCAGGTGGTCTGTAGTGAAATATAGCTTAAAATCGGAAGTTCATAAGACTATACACCCCACAGCAACAGACCTGTGCAATCTTCATCTCGTGCCTTTTCTCTGTAGTCCCCTATGCTTAGTAGTACTACCTTTAAGTAGGCCAAAGATAGCAGATAGGATGTCTTCTAATACTATTTTGGCTCTACTAATATGTATTAGTGGTTGTATTTTATCGTTATTAGAGCTGATATGAGGGGGAACAGCCAAATGAATGGTTTTGTCAATTTATAACACTTTTTTTTTGAGAGAAAGAGGTTGAGGAGAGTCAGAGAAAAATACAGAATAGGTGAAGTAGCTATGTTAGAAAGCTGGATGCTATCCCCTTACAGACATTTCCCTACAAATAAACTCTCCGTTCCATCTTTGGATCTCTGGTGAATCAAGTCCTATATTCCTTCTGATTTTTGAGGCATTCTTTCTGTAATTTAGTTCATTTTTCTGGTGGTGGGATTAAATATTAACATGTGCTACTTGAAACATGCTGGTTTCAGAGGTCATGCTTTTGGATGCCATTTTATCCCACACAGTGCTTCTGCTAGAGGACCTTGTTTCTTGCCCTGCATTACTCATACTTGTTTGCTTCTTTTTTTCTGTGTGAAAACAATTCTTGTTTCTCTTTGTGTTTACAGCTACTAATTTCTTGGTTTCTGTTACATGACATTTGGGAAAAATGAAGGTTCATGTTCATGTCTATAGTATTTTGTGGCAGAGTAATTAGGCAAATATCCACATGTAATGTTTAAAGGCATTACACAACAAAGTGTTCCTGACACTTCACAGTAATCAGAAAACAAGCTGAAACCAAGCAACCTCTTTTGAGGTGCAAATGGAAATTTGGTGCAAAACTCATGACTGAATGCATCTAAATCTAATGTTTAAAGAAAAGCTTGTCTAAGTGAACACAAACTCATAGACTTCACAAAACAGAGCTGCCTGTTAACCAAAAGACTAGTTGCTTGCCAGCAGTTCACTTGGCATAGCTTTCTCCTACCTGTCATCCATACTTCACAGAAAGAAATAAAACCCTACACTTACATACTCCAGGCCCTCTCTTCTTGCCAAAGTAATGCTTTTAAAATTATATAGAGTCCTCTGCTCTTACATGTGTGGGTTATTAATTGCTGTAAAAGGATGAGGGATTGAATGCTTCTCTTACTGATTTTAAAAAACAAAAATTATCGAATTGCCTTTCATTTTCTCTGAAGTTTCCTGGAGCCTATTTTCGCTGCTTACAGTGGAGATTGCTTGCTGATTTTGCTGCATGCCCCTGAGCATCTGCGCTACAGACTCAGGCTGTTAACAGGCAGCTTGTAGGGAAATGGGAGGCAACATCACCTGTTAAATAGCAATGGATTGTTTTACACCTGTATTGCAGTAGTGTGCCGAAACAATAGGGTAATTTAATAAATTAAGAAGAGCAAGTTGAATTATTTTTGTGCTAATTGAAGATGGGAAAATTCAAAATGTAACTTAGTTTCAGTGGCATTTTTTCCCTTTGGGTTTATCATGGAGTTATAAAATAGAGCGTTTCATTTAAAGGATGATCAAGAGAGTTCTCATTACATCACTCATTTGAAGATGCATTATTTGGAGCCATTGCTTAAATTATATGCAGGATTTCAAATATATTTGAGGCTGATAACTGAATCTTTGTAGATTTTAAAAATACTGGGTTTGCATACAGAAAACTTGCTGAAATACCTATCTCATATCGTTACGTGAAGTACTAATTTTGGTCATTTAGGAACTTCTTGGAGAACAAATATTGCTCCTGTGTCTTCCCAGTGGGTTAAAAATCCCCAAGAAAGGGGGCAGAAGTTTAGTATCCTCCACTACATTCCCTGAAATACAAGAGGGTTTTCCTATGCCCACGTGACTTTGTGGCTGAGGTTAGTAGGTTTTATGAAAAGGTGATTTATCAAGTGGTTTCCTCCTGTTGTGGGTTTGAATAGGAACTACTCCAAATCTGAGGCCAGAACAATGGGTATGGAGGAAATTAGTCATGGAGGGGTCTGAGGAGGAAGAAGCATGTTTTTATCAGCGATGGAAGAACTTCCCAGTACATGGGGGTCTCACTAAAGATGATTTATGCATCAGTGGGTAGTGCTGGATTACACCTCTGCATTGTTTCCAATTGAGTGTCAAAGTCTTAAAGGTACAACACTCCCTTTCTTCTTAATTTGACACATTTGGGAAGTATTTTTGCTAACCACATGGATTCAAAATATGTTTTTATGAAGGCTTAAGCATTTGGTGTTTATTTCAGCTGAAGTCAGAGGCTTGGGAGGCTTCCATCAGGTAAGTCCCTGGCCATGATAGATATTGTACAAACTAGGGGGACATGAAGTCAGTTAGCAGAGGGAGAGTTAGCTTGAATTTATGATATATGTTTCTGGCTTAAATAGCACTTGTACTTTTACACTGTGATTCCTTGTGATTCATAAAACATATTCTGCATAGGGCTCAGCAGCTAATGATAAATGGTTTCTGTTTTGTATGTAACCCTTTTACATTTTGCTGGAAGATTTGGAAAGATCTATTCTGATAGGAATATTTCTGAGGAAATGGTTGCATTTTTGGATGGGTACAGGTATCTAAATATATGGCATCTAAAATGGCACTAGACAGTTTTATATCTGGGACATCTGTGTGGGGCTGGCAAATATAAGACATACCAGTAACCCAGTCCTTCCAGCAATGGCCAGTGAAAGCCAAGAGAAATTCCCTAGGGCATCTAGCAAAAAATTAGATATCTGGGTTTGGATGACTAAAATTTAAATTTTAATGTTTTAGTACTTCTGTGATTTGGTATTTCAGATGAGCAAACTGAAAACAGCTTTTTTTCAGCTGTCATGAAGAAAAACAGAATCAGTTTCCTGAAAAAACTTTTGCATGAGTCGCTGTTCTAAGAGTAAGGCAATGTAGGTGGTTTGCCAGTTTATTTTACTGAGCTTATTATTTTGCTGGTTTATAGTATGTGCCTTATAGAGTCAGCCAGATAATGGTTATTTTACCAACCTTCCGTCTCCCCATAAATATCCCCCTCCAAAACAAAATGAAAATCAAGAGAAAAACCCCGATTCAACCCTTCTTAGGTTAATTTGGTGTCAATCAGTTGTTCAGAGGAGGAAAGTGTGAGTGAGTGCAAAGATTGCTGTTCAGTCAGGGGAAAAAAAAAAACCTGGAACATGTTCAGCATAGCTTAGAGAACAAGCTTATGTAGCTTATATAGCAACATAGCTGGAACATGCTTATGGCAAGCTGAGGATTTACACCAAAGCTGTAACTGTACATTGTCAAAATACAGGTGTTCTTTAGCTTTATGCTAATGTCTTTAGTTACTTGAACTGAATTTGAAAATTTAAAGTGGTATCCAGTGTATGTAACTGAAATATCTAAATATTTATGTTCATATTAAGGCTTCTTCTGTAGTAAGATTTCATCTCCTACATGTTTAATGAAGGACATGATAAAAGAAGCCTGAGGGTGACCATCTCAGGTAACCAATACAGAAACTCAGATGCTTTTAGGATATGATGGAGTCTCTTAGAATAGCTACTTTGGGATAGGATGATTCACAGCCCACAAATGCCTATTTCTTTTCAGTGACTATAAAGAGAGAGGGGGAGTAGAGTGACTCAGTGAAATGTGGTTGTTTATATTTGGTCAAATATATTTCAAGCTAAGTGCATAAGGCTACAATCCAGAGGCAGCTCAGCTCTCCATGGCACCTGGTGTATGTGTCTCAAATATTCAGCTACAAAAGCCTGATTGGAGTGAACTGTTCTCCTCTGGTTGATGCCTTCATCACCCTTCCCAACTGGAACCACGCTCTAAAGGAATGGTGCACATGTACTTAGTTTTTGTCCCAATGGGGAATTGGTGTCATCCTAAAATAAAGTCAGGATGCAGACTGGATGTGTGCCTGAACCCATGTGTTTGGATCTCACAATTTAGACATGGCTTAAACTCCTTGTGCAAGCAGCGGAAGGAGAGGGAGCATTTGGAAGGCCTCCAGGAGCCACCTTAATTTTGGTAAGATTGATTCCTAACATGTAACTTGAATATGCACTTGCTTCTGTGGAATGTTTCCATTTTATATTTCTCTCAGCATATATATGGTGAAAATAGAATAGCCTGTTTTCCTTTCTGTACAGAGACAATTTCCAGTTTTCCTAGGTTAGGGAGATGTTGGGATGTCTGGGAAGTAGAAAGTTAAAACAGTTGAAAAGCCAGACTTAAAGTTCTTGTGATAAGCCTGTTTTTAAAATGAAAATTAGAGCTGTCCTTTGAGAACCTGTTGCCAGTTAGTAACTTGAAATTTTGATATTACTCTTTAAATTTTTAACTTAATAATGATTTCTACCATCACTTCAGCTCCAATATAGAGATGGAGGTATTTTGCAAAAGCTGGCATCAGTTGTATTATGCCTGAGTGCCTACTTTTAAAATTTTGGCAGCTGCTTTGACTTTTCTTTATGCTGTCATTCAGACCATAGCTACCACAGCTGAATTTTGCTCATAGTAACAGTTGTGGGAAGTTACTAAGGGAAGAGTCTATTACTGACACAGGAAATAGTTTTGCATTTCTTTTTGTCATTGCTAAACTTATCAAAATGTCACTTGCCATAGGTCATCTAGGCACAGCTCAAAATCATCTATCTGCTGCACTGAATATTACATAAATTGCTTGGTGACTTCAGTGCTAGTGTTACATATGTTCCACCCTTTTTGCAAAACTCCCTTTAAATTGACAAGTTTTGTTGTTTCTGGAATTAGACCTAATTGCTGTGATTCAAGAGTAAGGAAGGAAAAATAACTGTGTGGGTTCTGCATTTTTCAGTTCTCCTTCTCTTTATTACTTCCAAAATAATCCACTTTTCTCCAAAAGTTGTATCAAGACCATTCAGAAAATTGTGTGTAATAGCCACTGGTAGAAGCATTTTTCCCTTGATTCATTAATTACAGGAGCACATCAGGCAGAGCAGATGGCATTTTCTGAGTTGGGAATTTACCTTTGTTATTCTTTGTTGAGTTTGACATCTGAATTTCTCAACTTCTCTAAGATGATGTTGTTTTGCACTTAAATATATAATACAGTTGTATAAATCAGACTGAAAATTAAAATTCTGGCCTTTTTCTTTGTAACTGACATGAAAAATGAATGGATGCATGGGCATATCTCCACTTGAGAACTACTCACTTCTCAATGTACAGAGCAATTATTTTTAAAAATCCCTTTTTTTGCAGCCTATGAAGTCATGCCTTACTGTGGTACTACTCAGGTGCCACTTTTGAGAAAGAGTATATATTTTCTCTTGAACTTTTTGATGGGTCTTAGCTAAAGGGTTCACAAATGGGACGTGATGTATTTCCAGCACGCCCAATTGAGTTGAGGGTCTTCTGATCCTTTGTCATGGGAGAATCCATAACATGAGAATCCACATGAGGATCTGGTTGGGTGTTGGCTGCTAGCTTTGTGTTTGTGATTCAGGAGTCCTAGGAATGGTGTCTGGAAGCACCTCGGCCCCATTTGACTGCAGTTAAAGCTCTGCAGTGGCTAAAGACCAGTGTGTGCGCTGTGAAGGAGTGGCACTCGAAATGGGGTTGTGTGGGCAGTGCTGAGCCCAAGCCTTTTCAGGGGTTCTGTTAGTGACTTTCGTGGGTTTGTGGCGGGAAGGGTTGAAGGAAGGTTGCACGTTTCCTCCCTCTTTTGGAGCAAACTGATGGGCTTCAGAAGCTGTCAGTGGGTGTTGTGGTATGAATTTGAGGAGGGTGGCTGGCTCCTGGTGACTGGTGCTGCCTGTCTGGCAGGGACACCATCTTCTTCTGTGTTGTAACCTGCTGGACTTAGGCCACTGGCTCTTGCATCTCTTCCTCCCTTTCCCTCTTGTCACTCTGTCCCTCTTCTGCCCAGCCTCATGCCATGTTTTGGGCCACCTGACCTTTCTGACACCCCCTCTGCAGTGTGCGCTCAAGGGCTTGTTTCACGCACGTCCATGGGGCACCAGCCGAAGGGTCATGGGAGCAGCAGGCGAGGTTGTCTTCCTGCTGTCAGCTCCAATGTCTGGTCTCTGGCAGATGGGAGCAGCAGTTACAGGGGAAATCCTGCTAATCTCCTGTAACTTGAGCCCATTACATGCTCAGTCGCACTGTGGGGCTGGTGCCTTTCCAGCCACGTACGGACGGATGGCTGAAGGAATCAGACACTTACCGCAGAACATTTTCTGAGATTTGCACTATAGGGATTAGAAACAAAAATTAAAAAGATGCTGTGAGTCAGCTGAATGTTAGCAGGTTTTAAAGCTTTGTCAAATAGGAAAATATTTTCATTTGCATAGAAAACACATACCCTCAATATATCAAAAAAACCCCAAACACCCTCAGAAACAGTATCAAAAGGCAAGGGATCAGCACTTTGCCAAATTTCAAGGCTGCCCCAGCATGGGAGCAAGAGTACCCCAGTCAGTTATAAGGATGGCAGAGCAACATGTTTTTGTCAAGGCTATCTCAGAAATAGGGAAACCGTGTTTTGGCAGAAAAGTCAATAAATCCTGCAGCAGATGTCCAGCATGGAAAATTTTTAACAAGGGCAGCTCAAGTTTGGCAGTGTCAAAAAAATGTGGAAAATCCTGGGGAGATGCACCAAGCCATCCTAATAATGGGTGGAGTTACCACCCCTGTCCCCAGGGTCTCTTGAACCCACCAGAATCAACTATTTGGTTTTTTTGAGGAGGGTTGTTTTGGGTTGTTTTTTTTTATTTTTTATATGGGGCAGAATAGAGAAGAATGGAGGGGGTGATTGAACAGAAAGTAAGGGCTGACTGGCAGGAGCCTTCTTGGCAGGAACACATTTCAGCCATGCCTGGAAGGGGAGGGTTTTCACAAATT
This sequence comes from Chaetops frenatus, assembly GCA_013400775.1. Lineage (NCBI taxonomy): Eukaryota > Metazoa > Chordata > Aves > Passeriformes > Picathartidae > Chaetops > Chaetops frenatus. The sequence goes on along the minus strand of VZTR01008429.1, from coordinate 603,079 downwards.
CTGTGGGAGATGGTGGAGCCCAAAGGAGAGTTGCTGCTTGCTGGATAGAGGAATAATGGATTTTTGGGAAGCTGTGTTTATAATATGCAAAATAGTCCACAGGAAACAATGGGGCCTTGGGACAGAGCTGCCAGTGAATGAGAGCTTTGTTTTCCTCTTGTCTATTCACATTTCTAAACTTTTAGTGGCATTTTAAACACATTTTACACATTTTTTTGCGTAATGGCTTGAATTGCCTAAACTGCTGCCTAAAGTATTGTTGCACTGCAATCTTTATCCCTTTTTGGATAGAGATTGACTTTCAGCTTAAGGTCCTTTTTGTATTTTTCTTAATTGCAACTCTTGTTTAATAATCCTTGGCTGCTTTGTTCTCATGTGTTAAAACTTTAGAAAAATTCATAGGAAAACTGGTTGACAACAGACCTTGTGTACCAAGCATGTCGAGCTGCCCACAGCTTGACTTGAAAATGGCAACTGGTATCGTAGCCCTTATGCCAGAACCTTGACACAAATGAGCATCAGTTGCAAGCTAATTGCATGAACTTCAGTTTAGATGGTGCTGATGGGATTTGTCTGCCATGGATATGAATTAAAACACCATCACATAGATTATGTTTTCATTGAGAAGCATCCCACACCTGCAGTCCCTAACAACCGGTCTGAAATAATGGAAAAGATGTTATGGTTGTATTGCTGTTAAATGGAGACACTGCACATAAGATTTTGCAGTATTAAAATGAGAATATTACTGCCTGAATTGGAGTGTGTTTTGGCTGCATGTGAAAAGATAGATGGTTTGATTTATTATGGTGCACGGCTCACCTTTACAAACAAAACAGCACCACTGCAGTTTTGCAGTTTCAGAGATGTTGTTTGTGCACTCATTTACGATTAGCAAAAGCTTTGAAAATCCTTGTGCAAGATACAGTGTAGCTGCTGTTGCAGTGGAGTTGTTTGCTTTTGCTGCGTATGTCATTTCATGGAGCTATTGCTTTACCTCACCAGTTAAACTCCTTCCCTGTGCGAGGGAAATTCCTGGTTCATTGATATGGATGCATTGTTTTTACACATTAGAAGTGCTGTGTTGCTGTGTCAATCATCCCGTTAGGATCAGTTTAAGAGCAGTAGGGCTGACGAAGCTGGGTGTGATTGGCTGCCATATGCTGGGAGGGCTCTGTGAGAAGGAAGGGCTGCAGTCTTTCAGCAACAGAGTTTAGGCTGTGTCTTTGCTTCATCATCTGAGGAAAAATCCCCAGATAAGTCACAAGGCTTTCTGAGAAAAAAAACTCAAAACAGTACAGGCTGCTCATCGTTTCGTGTGAAAATTAGTTACCATGATGCGATGGGAAAGATATGGCTGTTTGTTTATATCAGATGTTCCTGTTCACGTTGGGAATGTGTCGAATAGACAGGGCTAAACAAGGTAGGAGGATCATTGTCTTTTATCGAATGTTTCAAGAGTTTGCTGCAGTATACTGCGTACTGTATGTGTTGCTTGGGGGAGTCGGGGGAAACACTGTTTCTCCCATGAATAGATTCTGTTTGGGTAAAATAGGTGGATTTTATGGTAACTTGTTTTCATAGGGTATTAATTTTCAGTGTAAATAGCTCTCTTCAGAAATAGAACGTGAGTATATGCATATTAAAACAAGTAAAAAAAGAAATAGGTCAGTGTGTTTGAGAAGTGCTGCTGCCCTAATTGGATTTTTTTGCTGGGTTGTTGTCTGGAAGTGCAGCCTAGCTTTAAGAAGGAGAGGGAGTCAGCCTGGGAATCTGTGAAGTTTATAGCAGCTATGTTTGAAGATTTAGGTGAATTAGACTGGCTGATCTAAATAATTCCCTGTCGGAAGCTTTAACTAAAGCCAAGATTGCCTGTTTTAGATTTGTTGGAGTATGCAACCAGATTACAATATTTTACCCTGTTATAAAAGTATGGGTGTTTTTGACTGTGCTGTGATTCCTTGTGCTCTTCAAGGAAAGCTGGGGGAATTTTTCATATTGTAGTTTAGCTTATTGTAGATTATTGTAGAAAGCTGCTCTTTCCAGGTCTTTGTCTCAGCAGCAAAACAGAACCTGTACATGAAAACAAGGAAAACAAGGTTAATATTATGTGCTGCAATTATCTGATCTTTATACATTTTTAATGAGAGAGCACACAGCTAGCAGAATAATTTAATGAGCAGTCTGGCTTTTAGAGCAATGATTTCACTGTGCTAAGGCACATCAACTTTTTTTCAGAGGAGGAGCCTCAGGAACAAATGGAGAAGACTTATGTTAAATACTCCAGAGAGAAGGAAGAGATATTTAGGCAGAAGTCTGTAAAACTCTGGAAAAATAGGATCGTTTTTAGTTGTTACTTAGTAGATAGGAAGCAAACTTTACCATCATATTGCAGGAGGGCTCTGAGAACATTTCCTCATCCTGTGATATACTGAAGGCTCTTCAACTTTCTCAGACTGCCATATGCATTGATGGTACTCAGTACCTTTCAGGATGTAACCCAGTTAGTGACCTGAATTAACATGCTGACTTCAGTTGTGTTATAGCAGCATTGTTTATATGTACTGTATATAATATAGTTGGGTTTTAAATTTCTTTTTTCCCCTAAGATTGTCAGTTGTTGAGACAACAAGAAAATGTATTATTTATCTTGTAATAGCCATGTACACTGCATATAGATGCTTATATTCAGATAGGATGTTGGTAGAAAAATAAGTGTATGTACTGAGGAAGACTATAGATCAATTTCTTAAAGAGAAATCAGGTAGAAGAACCTTTTGCTGTCTAAAAAAAAAAAAACTTTCGGTGATGTAATTTTGGGGGGGGAAGTTTCAAGATTTCCTTTATCCTAGAGATGAGTTACACTAGTTTTAAGAGTATTGCAGCAAGTAGGCCCTTCTAGACGAACTGTCCATGGCCCTCCCATTTTTCAAGGAGAGGTACAGGATGTGTACACTCAGAGCTCCTGATGTCACCCCCCAAGCTCCTCACAGCTGACTCTGCTCAGAGGAGGTTGGTACCACTTACCCGCTCCCTGGCCAAGTACTTGCTGGAGACCTGTGGCTGAGTTGTTGACACGTACTCAGTTTATGAACTGGTTATTTTTGAATGCTACAGTCTTCTAAGTAAAATCAGCCTTGTGTCTTCGGAGAATTTCAGGCTCTGCTAACAGTGAAACACGTCAGGATCTAGAGCATTATTTTTACAAATCCATAGGGTATGGATATGTATGTTTAACTCTCTATCACTGTTGTTGCTTAAATGTGTTGTTTGTGTGCGGACTGTGTTAAGCATGTGAGGCAAAGTGAAATAATCTTTTTCAAGCTATAAAATACGAGACGAATATTTCATTTTTGCAAGTAAAGCTATTTTCATGTGCAGCTTTCAGAGAAAACTTTTCAGTCTGCTGTTTTGAGCGAGTTTCTTACTTTCAGATAGTTTCAGTGTTTGGTTTCCATACCTTGAAGATCACAAGGTATAGAGTTATTCTTGTTACGCCTGACTTCCAAAGTGAAAACTTGAATTTATCACTTAGCCAAGTACTTTGTATCAAACTACTGACAGACAAATGACAAAAGGATTAAAAGAATTATTTCCTGGTCAAGGTGCATATATACTACTACTTTATATGGTTAGGTAAACGAACCTTCATTTTGGAGAGTAGAGATGGTACTAAATATTCTGTATTTACATTTGTTATGTAAATATTTGCTATTAAAAGTATTTTGGACCAGATTCTGGTACCTCTTTTCATTTAGTAGTATCTTTTCTGTTTAATTGCTCTGTGTATTTCAACAGAGGTATTAGTGTGGTAACCTTCCGATGTGCAGTCTGTCTGTTGTCATGGAATAATTACTTTGTTTAGAGTTACTCTCTTTATTTTCCTAAGGTAGAATTTTCTGATGAGTTAGAGGTCATGAAGTATAGTGCTTGACAATAGACCATTTATTAAGGCAAATCAACTTCGTCATTTGTAAATGTATATTTTACAGAAATGTGAGATAATTATGTGCTTCCATTTTTAATCTTCTATTTTTCTGAGCAAGAGAAATGGCACTTAATGTTGTGTGGGATTTGCAGCACTCGGGTATCACCTCTGCTGTGAATGAATCCTCTTCTCTGTTGCTCAGAAGTATGTCAGAAATAATCTGTACTATGTTTATTTCTAAAAGCTCTGTAAAATGTTCAGTTTTTATAGTACTGAAAGATGAGAAAATTGTGTTTAATTGAAATTACTTATTAATTATTTTGCATACAGTTTTGACACATTGCTAATATTTAAATTTCATGTGATAGCTATTACTGATACTGTGCTTCCTAAAGTTGCTAGGAATTTATGAGTTTGAGGATTGGTTTTTCTCTTCCAGGGAAGAAACACTTCTGTAAAAGTCAAATTTTTTTTTTTCCTTTTTTTATGAATATGGCTGTTACAAAACTTTAGCAAAAGAGAACTAAATCACTTGTTTTAAAATTTGTTAGTATGTATTTTTTTAAAAAACCTTTGACTGTGAAGCTAATTTAATATGTTTAGTCCAATGTATTATGGTTAACTAATGTGCACCAGTGCTATGTAACTGGTCTGTAAACAGGCTGAAATTATAGCCTGAGGAAAGTAAAACTCATTTCAATAGACTGCCAGTGCAGAAAACTAGTTCAAATAATAGCAGTATTAACTGTTTGACTAATTAAACTAATCTCCTTATATATTATTAGCAAATGCAGTAAGAGTTATTGGTTATTGATATACAGAGTCTTCTTTTTAAAAAGTCTTCTTTTAAAACCAAACTTTCTGGCTCTATTTGGAGTAGAGGGTGCATGAGGAGAAAGAACTTATGCAGCCCCTTTCTAGAATCTGCCAACTTCTTAAGTGCCACAATATTTTTATTATTCTTTGGTAACAGGGCCGCTAAAACACCGAGCTCTCTCTCCGATAACACCGGTGATGTCAAGTTCTTAGTTCACTATTTCAGCCATGCTAAAAAAGGAAAAGTCTGGGGCTGTGAAAATTGAAGAGCATACCTAACAGGGAGATTATATGCAAAATCCTTATAACTAACACAAAGAAATACCAATTATGTAGGGGACTCTTTGTGCTATGTATGATTACTAAAGCTGTTGAGAACTGCCAGCGTGCAGTTTGCTGCTTCTGCAGAAGACTTGTAGGATTCCTGGAGTCATAAGTCTGGCAAAGGACCTGGTGGGCTTGTGATACCTGAAATTTTGCCAGTTAGAAGAGCTCAGCTGTAAACAATTTGATAAACACAGAGGTTCACGCTGTTTTTATTATTTGTTTTCTTTTTTTTCCCTTTTTTTTTTCCTCCCTCCTTTTTCATACCTAGATATATGTCCACGAATACATACGCACGTACATAATATACACACACTCATAAAAATATAATTTTTCATCTTTGTGATTTTTGTACTACAAAAACAATAGCTGATGAAGGCAGTGGGAGGGATTAAGTGATACAGGCATTGCATAAAAAATGGATCAAGAAATAGGAACAGATGGTTCATATCGGAGTCTATTATTTTTTTCTATTTTAGATCACTGATTTTCTTCATCACTTTCTGAGTGGATGATAAACATTTTGGGAAGCATTTGGGGAAGTTCTAGGTGTCATACCTTGCTGAACTCATAAATGGAGACAAGATCAGTCTGGAGGTTTATGAGCTGTAAAATCTCTCCTGCAGGGGATACAGCACCTCTGACAATAGACAAAATTAGAGAGTACAAGTAAGGAAAAATGCAGAAATGTTTTCCCATGATAGTTTTATGGAAGGTGAAAACTAGGATTTGGTTAGAAATGCCTTTTTCTGGCTTTTTGGTGGGAATTTTGAAGGCAACTTTTCAGTATGTTTTTTGTGTATTATTGCTTTAAAGAGGCCCGGCAAATAATATTTTTTGGTTTTTTAACCCTCTAGTGTTCTCTCCTATCCAGACTGAATACTTTTTAACTTGAGTTTCTGAGAATTTTATGTTGTTGTTTTGGGGTTTTTTTCCCTAATGCTCTGTTACATATACTTCAGGTATGCTGAATGGCTCAGTCCCCCAGCCCCTAATTTTCTGAATCTGTCATGATTCCTGCACTTTATAGGCATCACAGGCAGTGTTTTGAACTTAGTCTAAACCTAACCTGCAACTTCCAAGTGGCAAGATTCGCATTATTTTCCATTGCTCCGAAGGAGGATGTTTCAATGCTGGGTTTCAGCATGTCAGGTTTGTGCCTTCACAGTCTCCTTGGGCAGCTCTCTGTGGGACACTCCTACTGCTGTCGAGGTGGGGAAAGTGGCTGCCTTGTAGGACAGCAAAGCCCTGTTTTAGTCCATTTTAATCTTTTTGGGGTATTTCCTTCCACTTTTCAGACTATCTGCAGTGCTGTTACCAGCAGCTATATGCATATTTCAAGCCTAGAGCAGCATTGGTTTGTCAGCAGACCCCTCTGGCTGTGCCCCTGGCAGGACAGGCGGGCTCACTGCTGGCAGGAGCATTCCTCTGCGCCCAGTTAATGATTCAGGACTTCAGCACTGCCTTGCTCTTATTTACTTAAAAGGCTGTGATAACATGTATGGTATTTCTCTGATGGCTGTGTTCACCTGTGGCACAGCATCCCCTGCTACAGCCTCTCTCTCTGGCGTGAGGAGACCAATGCCAGCTTTCCCACCTTCATCTCCTTACCCTGCAGCCGAAAAGTGGTGTGGCCTGGGGCACCTCCTCCAGCTGGCAGGAGGCTTTTGCAGAGGAGGACGCCGGTGCGTGGGCTGCTGGTGCTGGGGATTGCAGTGCTGCAGTCCTTATTGGCATGCTGAACATGCTCTGGCAGCACGGCGCGCCGCTGTCCTGGAGCCTAGTGCTTGTCTTTAAAAACTTTTTTGCTTCGTGTGTATTTTTTTTCTACAATTCCCTTGTGTATTTTAGTTCCCCTCTTCTAATGATGGGAAACACTTTGGGGATGGATTACTTTATTGCCGTAATTTTAAGGGAGTTGGGGTCGTGGCTAAAAAACTCTTAAGATTTTCTCTGTCACATTGGAGATGGCATGAAAGGCTTTGAGAGTGGCCCCACTGATGTGTTTATAAAGCAAGTGCACTTTCCACTTTCCACCCCCCTCCTTTTTTTTAAAGACCTCATTTAATGCTCAGGACTGTGCAGTGAGGCCACTTTCAAAGGTTTTAGTATCCACAGTAGCAGGTCTTTGAAGTGGAAATGCCAGCGGGGAACAAGCCTTCAGCTTAATCCTTGGTGTAAAAGGTCTTAAGTGGTAAGAAGCCACAACATCCCTCTTGGTGGGAGGAGCTGGAGAGCGATACCTGGAACTGAATCTGTATCCTGGACCTGAACCTCATCCATGGAGCTAGAAGTGGTTGGACACTTCTGTAGGGCAGGAAGGATGCAGTCCCTCTGATCTCTCTGTTTTTTCACTCTGGTTCTGTCCCAGCTTCTTTCCCCAGTTTCTTGAGGAGGAGAACCCAACTGAAAGGCGAGAGAGTAAGGCCTGAGAGCAAACATGTTTGTGCTTGGGTTTGTTTGCTCTCTCAAGTTGGTGAATCTTTCCTCAGAGCTGGTGGCACAGTCCATTCCATCTGCTGGTCCTTGTGGGCGTGTGTCTGTCCAGTTAGGTTGGTGGCTTCATGGTGGCCCCAGGTGCCTGTCTCCCCTTTGGCACAAGGAGGGTGAAGGACATGGTGCTTTTTGATCTCCAGTGACCCATTTAGTGCTCAAAGGTGGGATGGGTCTGTCATCTCTGAAATCCGTTTGTTTGAAATAGGAGATAAAAGTGTTGAGTTTCTTGCGGTGGGGTTTGAGGATCAGTGTCCATATGGATTTGTAGCCAGTCTTGGTTGCAGAACTAGGCTGCTTGTAAGGAGCTGCCTTCCAAAAATGAAGAAGGCAGAAGGATAAGCTGGGGACAGCTGTGCCTTGACTGGCGTGTGGCTTGAGCTACCAGTGAGGAGCAGCTTTTTGAGGAGGGCTTTCCTTCTCAAACATAGTAGCCGTTATTGTTCCTGATGATTATTTAAATAATCTGATTTTTAAGTGAAGAGTTATTTTTTAACTTGTTGGTATTTTTGACATTGAGCACATCACCTGTCAATTAACTTCCCTCTTGTGCTGTTTGCTGTGTGTCTTTTCTATGTTTTCCCCACTGGTAAGTGACTGAACACTCCCTGCCTCCTAGTCAAAATCTGGTAGTCATCATCATCAGTCTCTATGAATTTTGTATTCTTTCTGTTGTCAAAAACCTCACCGTTGCCTCTTTGTACATATAAGCCTTTCTGCTGTGCTGATGGTGCTGTTACTGTTCTCTCACTCTTTTATCATTCCAGAGTTACATGCTCCATGACTATACACACTAGTGAAATTCCTTTTTGTTTTCCTTTGATCGTGCCAAATGTTCTGCTTGTTTTATACTCAGTCAGCTGCTGAATATTTTGCAGAAGTCTTCATTGAATTGCCTGTAATGTCCACATGATCTTTCCTCTGTAGCAGTGTCTTGTTGGAACCTAGTGTTTTCTTTTTACTATTTATTATTTGTCTGTTTTTTCCCACATGTGCATTACTGTGCCTGTCTTTATGTTAAACTGATCCCATTTTATCACCCAGTGAACTCATTATCATGAAATCCTTTTGTAACTCTTCACAGTTGGCTTCAGGTATGACTTTGCAAAAATTTTATGTGAACTGCAAACTATCTTATTGGTTATGCCTATTGTTGCAAAGCAGAGAAGGAAACTCTCTTGGCAAACCCAGTTATGAAAATTACAGTATATTATTAGCAGTAAAACATGATATTTAATCTTGTGAGTTTGTTGTGAACTTCTGCTCTGACTTTAGTCTTCATACTGTCTGCAAATGCTTAGCACTTTTAGCTGCTCTTTTAAATTAAATTTCTTTAACATCCATAAGGCCTAAGTCATCACAATATCTGGGTTCCACAAAAATCATCAGGTTACAAAGATGAGATGATTAATTTGCTTTCATTTGGCTTAATTTTCAGCTTTTAGGATTTGTATTTCTTAGCTCTTCCCTGCCATTGTCAGAATTGTACTCCTTAATAAAAACTGACAGTTGCTTGTAAACATACTTGTAGGTGATAAGGTTTTATGAAGTGCACTTGATGTTTTCAGACTTCCAGTGAAATGGCCAAGACATAGCTGTGCTGCAGTAGGGTTTTCTTCTTAAACTTGAAGATTCTTGTAATAAGAATCAATATAAGGTGGTGGTTTAGGTTTTTTTGTTGTTGGTAGTGGGTTTTTTGTTTGTTTGTTTTTTGTTTTTGTTTTTCTTAAAGAGACATGAAATTAAAACAGACCTAGTAGTAATATTCTGCTTTGGTGAAGATAACCACCTGTATCTCACCCATCTAGGTCTCCAATCACCAAAACATCAGCATACTTTTTAGCTACAGGAAAGGTAAATGTGATGCTTATAATCTTTGAAGTGCTTCACTGGAAGATAAAATGATTTTTCTGAAATGTGATTTTAAAATTTCTGCACATAGCTTTTCTGATTTCAATTTTTATGGGTTTTTTTTAATTTATGTGGCTATTTTGACTCCAGTTTTTCAGTTAGGAAATTTAGGGTATATCATGCAGGATTATTCTTTGTTTTCCTGATGTACTTTGTTCATCTGGTGAAAAAATATGGGACCTTAAATTGTGGAGTGGGTTTGGGTGGTTTTCTTTGTTTTGGTTTGGTTGGTTGGGTTTTTTGGGGGGTGGAGGTTGTTTTGTGGTTTTTTGGTGGTTGTTGTTGTTTGGTTTGGTTGTTTGTTTGTTTTGCATTTTTTGGTTGGTTTTTTTGGGTTTTTGTTTTGGTTTTGGTTTTTTTGGGAAGGGGTGGGGTTTGTAGCAGACAGCCCTGTTCAGTTGGTATAAAGTGGTACCACAGTTTCTACTCTTTCAGGTGATGGGCAGAAGGATAAATGTGAAGAGCCATTCGAGTAGGTTTTCAGGATTTCTAGAACCTGTGCGTTGTTATAAAGTGGTTATCTCTGTGAAAGCCAAATATTGGTAGTGCAAACTTTGCAGCCCAGAAAGTCGCAGAGGATTACTGGAGGGAGTAACTTTGACCAAGAGTGAGATTGTTGGGTGGGATGGGGTGTGGTTGGTTGG
>VZTR01008429.1:577416-592953 GCA_013400775.1 Chaetops frenatus | reverse complement strand
TTTTTTTTTTTTTTTTTTTTTTTTTTTGTTTTGTTTTGTTTTGTTTGGGTTTTATTTTCTGGTCTGGTTTGATTTTATGTCTCACCTGTTTTATCCTGGAAATGTTGTATGAAATGGAAGGAATTCTTACCAGGTGTCAGGGACCAGAGTGTGTGCAGACTGAAGGTTAGAAGTTATAAAATCTCTTATTTACAAGCTAAGCAAATACTGCACTAAAATGAGACACATTCAAAACACACATATAAGTAATTCTTGAAAAGTTGTTTTTGGAATAGAAATGTGTGTAAGCATAACAGCAGCAATCTACTTCTTGTGTTTATATAGTTTTTTTAGGATCTGAGTGGTGTTGATGATGTTACTTTTTGACCAAATCAATTTTATTCTTTTCTTTTTTGCTATTTGTTCACTTTGTAACACAGAAATTTTGACATTGTCTTTCAAAAATAGTGTTGTATATCAAGATATTTGTGCATGGTTAAAGGAAGCTCTTGAATTATGCTTTAATACAGAAGTTGTGCAAGGCAATACATATTGTAAAGTGCAAAAATTGTAAAGTGTGTCTTTAAATATCCTTCTGCCACCAAGCTTGAACTACAACAAATAAATTAAGCTTCTGAAAAGGACAAAAATGTCAAGACTTACTTTTTAACCAGTCCAAATTTTCCACTGCAATGTGAGCAGAAATCTGTCTCTTGTCAAAAGCCTGTTGCTTGTGCTCAGTTGTAAGAAGCGTCTCCATTGCTTTGGAAGTGCTGGCGAACACCAGGCTGTGCTTACCTGTTTTACCATTCCCAGCAAGACAGAGAAATCTCTGCAGTTACAGGGGAGCAGATACAGTAGAAAAGGTCTGGAAGAGGGGTCTTTCAAACCATTTATAGGAAGTATGTTCAGTTTTCACTGCAAAACATTGCAACTCATTGCGTCAAACTTGATTTTTAAGTGTTTTAAACTTACTTTTCCTACTGTTCTCTTCACAGTAGATAGCTGAGTTAAAATAGAGATCGTAATTTGAATATTGAGAAAATTTTTGATTTAAGGTGAGGACATGCCTGGCTCTGAGACATTGATTAACACTGCCTAACTTGTCAGTATGGTTGCCTAAATCCATTCTGTTTTCAACTTCTAAGCTAAGAGAAATTAAAATGAAGACTCTGTATATTGAAGTTGCTTTTCAAAGATACTGGGTGGAGTTTTTTGTTGTGGTTTGAGTTTTTTTTCCTTACAGAAACCTGAATGTAGTTTACGTCCTTTACTTACTGTTACAAATTACTTATACACTTGGTAGAAAGACCAGTGTGAATGCATCCAATGTCCTTACTGTAGGCCAATAAACTTTCTGAGTTTATTTCTGCGTAGCCTTTCTGTGTTTTAAGTACTTTATATACTGTTAGTTATAAATTAAAAAGAAAAAAAGTTACTCTCTAAAATGAAATGGAATTGAAAAATAACTTTCTTCAAGTGGCAACGGGTGGTGAGCTTTTTGGACTGAGGGAGACGTGTTACACAAATCAAAACAAAAGATCGATATGACCCATTTTTATTGGGTCATTGCTTCTTAATTGGTGCTCAAACAAAAAGGAAGGTCAGTAGCAGTACTGCACACCAAATCCAAAATTTGTCATCCTGGAGCTCAGGAAAAAACAATGTTTACTTGGTAGGCAATGTCTGCAGGCAGTTGTGCACTCTTTCCAGTTGTAATGCCATTATTTGCCTCAGGATTAAATAGAAGTATTCAAGATTTCCAGGAAAACAGACATTCACCAGAAGTTGTAAATCATATGAGAAAAGCTCTTCTTTTCTTCTCTGCCATCAGTTCCAAAACAGTTTTAGGGGAAAAGCATTCTCTTTCTGAACTTGTGATAGTTATTTGACAACTGAATAGTGGTTCACTAAATGCAGATTTATTCTATTCCAGAAAAAATGAGTTTGCATTGTGTATTGTCAAATACAACATAGGTAGCCTTTAAATGTTGGTTTTGTGTAGGGTTTTTTGTTTGTTTTTTCTTGTGGAGAAATGCATGAATTTTTAAAGTAAAGTTTCTTACTGTCATCTTCACATGGACTGTGATTAAATATTTTCTTTATTCACCTTGAAGGACCAGAGATAATCAGGCAGGAAGCCATCTCTTTTTACAATACAAAAAGGCAACCTACCTTCAGAAGAGACCAATAACCTGTTACATACTACCTTCCTTTCTTCAGGGCCATTCCAAAATCCCCCATTTCCAGTTTCTTCTTAACTGGGAAAGGTCTTTACTGGGAGATTTCATCTGCTGTCCAATGTTAGTATAAAAACACTATTTAAAAATATTTAAAAATTAATCTTCTTCGAAGGTACTTGTTAAGTATCTGCTATTCTATAGGTGACTTTAAAGTTAGGTTGCTATTCCATCTCTTTAACTGCTGCGATACATGGAGTATTCTGCATAGGTGCCTAATCAGGCTTTGCAGTATGTCCTGTGAGATATTTAAGCAGTAAAGCACTTGCATATGTTCTGCTTCATGAGGATTTCTTTAGTTTTGGAACTAAATAAAACTTGTGTTATGTGCATGCTACTAATGGAGCGAAAGGAAAATTGAATCCTTGTGATAAAATGGACTCTGATGAAGGCTTGCTTGGGCAAGCCCCTGAGTACTAAAGCCACTATTGAGGTTTTTTCTTTTCCCTGCTGAAAGCACTTTGCCATTGTGATAAGTTGCTTCTTCCAAAATATGTTTTGAGATGCTTGTGAAATGCTTTGGGTGTGGTAGAATGCAAGAGTGCCTTGCTTAGGCTCCTTTATGCAGGCTCTCAGGTTTTCTTCCTCATCTGTTGGGTTGCTAAGAAAGATGCCTGCTTCTGGGAGTGTTCTTCGGCGATGCAGCTTGAAGTACAGAGGAACAGGTCTTGGTGTTTCCTCCTCTTGTGGTAGGTTTTAAAAGTTTTTTTTTCCAAGCTCCACTTTTGCTGGAGCTTTTAGGTTAACACATTCAGGAGTACTGATAAAACAACACAGATTCTCTTGAAGGGTTTTTTAGTCAGTCATTTTACTCCCCAGCTTCAAATGTGGTTTTCAAATTTTTGTGATTCTCCAAAGAAGTCCTGAAGTGTTTCCTTCCATATCTGTGCTCCTCTCCCCAGAGTCTATGCTTTTGTCAACAGTTGTGAGAACCAGTCAGGCTTCTTCTTGATATCCTACTTTTCATGTATATTATAAAGGACATTTCTGACAGAGCAGCATTTAAAAAAGGGATTGCGGAAATCCATGGAAGAAAAATCCAGCAAGACCTATTAAATACAAAGACATCAGTTACAAGTTGTTGGGAGAAAATCCACGGAAATTATCACACTCTGCCTACCATGGTTCTCTACTCTTCTGAAGACATCTAGTATTAGACTTAGTTGCTGGCTGCATTTTGGGCAAAATGGACTCTTTGGCTCACCTGCTAAGGTCATCCTTGTGTATGTTGTTATCCTGTACTCAGGTAAAAGGTGAAGAAAGTGGCACAGGAATGCAGGTATTTTATCTCAGAACAGTGATGCTGCTTGAATTTTGTGTAGGAAATCTGTTCAGCAGAATGAGTTTAGCACTTAAGAGGCAGTCAGAGTTCTTAGCTTTAGGTAGTGCTCTTGCTGCCCTCGCCTCAGGAGCTTGGTTTGGATGTGCCATGCAACTTCCCAGAGCTGGGTAATTTGCTGGAGTACATTATTAATAATGCTGTTGGCAGTCTTAAAAGATGTGCAGCTTGTGAATGCAACATGTCATTAATTTACATGGAGTCCTTGGTTTATTCAGACTTATACTTGTCTTTCAGTGCAAAGGGATGCTATTTGTCACATAAACAAATACCTCGGCAAGAGTTCTGCCTTCTTGGCTTAGAGCAAAACTGGACCAGAGAAAATAGAAAATTGACAACAGCCTGAGCTGTTTTAGATTGTGCTCCTGTGTAACAGCATGTTATCGGTCCTTTGGCAGGTGAGAACAGCCATTTGATCACACGTTTCCTCCATGCCAGTCTATAAAAATTTCACAGTACATAAGCACACTTTTCTATAAATATTTTACAGTCCTAGAAAACCATAAATACAATGCATGTCTGCAGGGTGTGAATGGAGGCTCCTAATGCACTGGGGTACCCTTTCCTGGGGAATTGGGCTTGATTAATAACTATTACGTGCTGCACTCTGCCAAAAGCAAAACATTTGTGTCCACAAGAGGCCAAGTGGTAACGTCATTGCTGCCGGGGATGATTAACTCTGCTTGCCGAGGCACAGAAACAGAAATTGCTTTTGCCCTTTTGTCAAGGTGGGAACAGAATTTTGTGTATGAAATTCATACACACTAGAGGATAAAATCAGGTTAATTTGGACTTAGAAACTGTTTAAATTAAAAACTGTGAGAAGGTACAAACCAAGAGAGGAGGAGTAGAGCAAAAGCAAAAGTAGTTTGCTAGAAGAAAAAAACTCTTTTCTGCAATTGCATTTTAACTGAAGCATAATAAGCATTAGTTTTTCCAGCATGACTTCGAAGCATTTTGGTATTAGAAAATACTCTTGTGGGTTGTAGTCATCCACTGACCTGAAGTTCAGCAGAAATATTTCATGGTCCATTAGCAAAGTAGTCCAGTGGGTTGCTGAAAAGGTCCCAGGCTGTGTCGGTTGTTTCACAGTCAGGGGTACACCCTCCTCCTCACCTGCTTCCCCAGGGACAAAGGACATTAGTGTTATTATATTGTAAAGCCAACTTCAAAGGGAAGCGGCAGGTTTTAACAAGAAGCTCATTGCCATACTGTAAATAGTGGGGGACATACTAAAAAGCCTGAACCTGGCACATTAGTGATTGTGACAAGGAAAATATGGCTCATTTAGCAAAACTGATTTGAAGGTCATGCTCAGCTTAAATAAAGCAGACTGGTGTTTTCTAGTCTGTCCCTGGACTTCAGTCAGCTTAACTAAAATAGTTAGTCTCTGTGTAAAGTGTTCATCTGAATTACAGTGCACAAGTATTCATCGCTGGTTGTATAACAGGCAAAGAGATGTTGCAATTGTTAATCTCCAAGTCAAGCAAATAAATAATGGTTCTTTTGTAAGTCCTGACACTTCTGACTTCAGCTGGTTCATGTTGAATTAAAACAGGAGCCAGGATTAGAATTTTAGTATTTTTGGCTACCAGCCACCTGATCAAACAAGTGGGCTGCTTCTCTGATATGGCAGTTCTGGCTTCTTCCTCATTTGAGCAATCCTGGTTCCATCAATGCCAAATGGGAGCTGCTTAGCATCTGAAAGTGGAAAAACAACCCCCTGAAAGTGATTAAAGAAATGTTCATAAGTTTCATTTGAAATTTATAGAAGAAAATGCATTCATCATGCTCTACTATAATTGAATGGCTTTTCTTAAAAATGTTATGGTGAAAGAAAGATTTCCCATTCATATTTGCCATCAAAGAATGGATGATGTTTCATGGAAACCTGTCCTATTTTCCCTTGTTTCTTGAATTTAGAGGTTATTATTTTTTGAGACTTCACAGTAATTCGGAGGAGAGCCAAAAGCTTGATTCTGGTTTTAAGGCTGTTCCTTTACGTAACTATGCAGACACTACTAAACTCTACTGTAAATTGTCAAGTCTTACTAGATATCTAGTATAACGGTATATATGAAAAAGGTGAATATCAGAAATTGGTTTAAAGAGAAGAACACAAAGCTGGCAGGGTACTTACTGATGAATGATACCTCTGTACTGTTGCATCACTTCTGGTCCTGTTTCCTACTCTGGAAAGCTGATGGGATGAGAAAAGCCTATCCACCACAGGAAAATCTCCTGCATGTTCTTTCTTTAAGATGTAGTTTATTCAAATGTGATTAACAAGCATGCTGACTGTAACATTATTTTTCTGTAAAATTACTAATAATTTTTTTATTTAATTCATCTTCTGATGTAGGATCCTTTTCGTGTTGGCTGGTGGGGGATCTGGCACAGTGAGGCTTAAATTAGCGGATGGTGCTTGAGAGCCAGCCTTGCTTTCCAGGGACAGGGAGCATGTCCTGTGGGATATAGCACTGTAGCTAAAGGAGCTTGCAAAGAGGAGCCAGACCTGCTGCAGGTGGGATGCTCTGCTCCCTACTCCATCAGGAGTGGGATGTGAGCAGGTGGCCGTGTCTCTCTTGTGTTGTCTGGCACATGTGAGGCAGGGGGCTTTATGCTGCTTTGTTGTTCTGCATCTGAGGAGGCAGATCAGAACGGATCCAGCTGTAGCCTGGGATTAAGCTGCAGCCTTGCTTTCCACAGCAGGGAGTTTGAGGGAGCTCAAGAGAGAACTTCACAGGGGACTCAAGGAAATGGCAAGTAGCTGGAATTTAAAGCTAGAGTGAAGTGAGCTTATGGGGTTGTGGCTGTGCTTTGGTGGGCAGCTTACCTTCCGTTTGGAGGCCTTGAATGCTATTTAAAGCACAAACAATGGAGAAAAAAGGACATTTAAGAGCTTAACAATGAGATTTAGTTGAAAAAGGGAAACAAAGTTCCACCGTCATTTGGACTAAAGCACCTGCCAGTGTCTCCTAAACATATACTTGTGTCCTGAATGATTTGAAAATGGATTCCACTGTGCAGCTGCAAACAACAGGTATGACTCAATGGGATTCAAATGCCTTTTCCTGGAATAAGGGTGAGGGTTCAGTAGTTGTCAGTCTTCAGATATCTGTATTTCCATTGTGAACGTTCAGGATACGTAACTTGATCTGGATACAGAAGCATTCCTATGTGTTACACTTATGCAGGGAATCTTTCCACTGAATTTTGTCTGTAAACACAGTGAAATGCAAAGCAACTTTACTTTGCAAATAGGTCAATTGCTGAAGAAGCAGCAGCAGCAGCTTTTTCAAGGAACACAATTCTTGTCAGTAGTCTGAAGATGCATCTGTGGAGTGGGGCATAATAGTTAATCTATATTTTCAGATGTCCTGAGGCATCTGGAGATGGTTGTGTTTCGTCCCACATCATCTGACCCAGGTAAAATCACTGATTCAAAACTAGTAAGTCCAGGCTGAAAGAAGCAGCTCAACTATTTATTTCTTAGAGATCAGTTTATTTCCTGAACAAAATGGAACATCATGAGAAAGAGAGTTATAGGAGTATGTGGTCAAGACATTGCTGGTCATGAACTTGTGCTATGGAGTGTGAAGCTAGTGATGCTTATGGTTAGCCCTGTCTAAGGGTAGAAAACCTATTTTCTGCTGCTTCCAGCTTCCAGCCAGACCTTAAAATTTGAATATGAAATCCTTCGTGCCTGATATCTCCTGCAGGGTCATTATTATTGTTTCTTTGTTAAAGTTTCTGAAATTTATGGCTATGAACATGATTTTCTGTGAGAAAGCAACATGAATTTTTGTTTATGTGTAAGTGGATAAAAGGTGTAGCAGCAACCTGCTTTGGGTCAAGGGCTTAAAATTGTACAGTACCATTTCCTTGGGGTTAGAGAGTTGACCTTAGTCTTCCTGGAAAAGATCTTATATTTGGCTAAGAAAACAGTTTGTTTCTGAAGTGTGGCAGTATATGCATGCTGGGTTTGAAAACTTAAGTTTTCAATACATTCTGCTGGCATTAATGTACCCACCAGGCCAGTTTTGGTGGCTGTAGGTAAGTCCTGAAGGTGAGTTTTATCGCACCTGAGTTCATGTATTTAGCTCAATTTGGGTCAGAGTTTATAAGTCAACATGTTTCTCCCTGGTAGTGACCTAGAGAAGGCTCACCTTGCTTTCACAGCAGTGAGTCTTTAGGATTTGGCGGCTTTTGTTTGTTTATTTTTGTTTCCTTGTTTTAAAATAGAGCATTGTTTCCAAATTATCAAATTTGTAAGACTAAGTATATTTAGTACATCTCTTCTGTCTGGGAAAGAACAGTTATATACTTCAAACTGTACAGTCCCCTTTAAGTACAATGGAGGATTTTCTAACTTTTTAATTCTTGAGTTTCTGGTATATTTATAGGAAAAATATATGGACCATGTTGATAAATTTTGACAGTAGGAGCAACAAACTGACCACCAGTGTTGACATCTCTTACTGAAGATTTTAATGTGGTGAATAATACAGAGTGCTGAAACCTCAAAAAGTGTAAAACTATTTTAACACCTTTTGAGTGGACTTAGCGTTTCCACTAGAGATCTGTGGTGAGACCATGTGAAGGACTCTGCTTCTTTACTGGAAGTCATCACCTGCAGAGATGACTTTTGAAGATGAGGTCTTTGCTCATTACTACATGTTATCTACTGAAGCATGAATACATCATGTCCAGGAAGTCTCTGCTTTACCGTTAGACAGGTACTGCATAATCCATTGCCACATAATCTGTCTGATAAGTAAAACTACTGTACCGAAGCACCTCATATTTTGTAGATAGCAAGAGCTCCTATTTTCCAGCTGAGAGATCCAACTGGTTTGTAATAGGGCAGGGCTTTCTATTCACTTGCAATTCCCAAAGATGCTGTCTGCCCCATATTTCTCTGAGAACTTTTTCTGGGGGCTTCTAGTGTCTGTGTGCTTTGTCTTGTTTAATAATTAAAAGGATATTTTTTTTCTTAACCGTGACAAAGGCCTCCTACTTCTATGCTTTGCTAGCTTTCTGGAAAAGGGAAGTGATGCTTAACCTAAAAGGGATCCAGAGTGAAATAGCTTCTACAAATACATGTCCATGAATTTCATTTCATTTAACCTACAAAAAACCACATTTGTAAGTGTGCATTCTTGATCAATTCTATTGAGTCAATTGTGTGAGAGACTGAAAATCAGCAATAATAGTTGTAAAAAGACAAAAAGAATTTGTTCTTATGTTCAGTACTTCCATTATCTTCAGTAAGAATATTTTGCAGCTCAGTTGTCAGTTTGTAAGTTTTGATAGTTTGTTTAGCTGCAGTGGGGGATGTTGTCTTGAGTTGGGTTCATTAATGATAATAACAAAACAGCTAAACAGAGCCACCAAGCAAATAAAACCTTATGACTGGATAAGAGACACTGTTGATGCTGAGGGCTTTATGCTGGTGAGGTACTATTGGTTTTGGCTGGACAGCTAACTTTGGCTGGTGTGTTGGGACACAATTAGAAGTAGTGGGAAGAAGAGCAGATTTTACATTTGCTGGAGCCACTGATTTTCTCTAGATGGGTGTGTTTTGCAACACACAAGGTCAAGGTAAGCTATGATGTTAATAATGGCCTGTGACCTGGCAGGCATTTTATTGAGGATTATTGTTGTTGTTGTTGTTACATTTTCTTATGTAAATTCCATTCTTTTTCTTTATTTACTTCCCTGTTTACTCAAACTACTGGATTTTTCCCTGTAACCACAGTATCTTCTGCTCTTCTTCTAAAATTTCTTCTTGTCCCTCTCTCTTCAAGTGTTCACAACCTTTCTCCATCTTTCTTCCATTTCCTATGAAGTCTCTCCCTTACTTTCTCTTTCACAATCAGCCATTTCCATTTCCTACATTGCTCTCCCATTTCTTCCTTCTCTTGAGTGCTTTCCTAATATGCTGAATCCTACTTCTCTTGGCTTCTCCCATAATTTTATTCTCTGCTTTGTATTTTCTCTCCCTTCTTGTTTTGCTTCCCACATGTTCAGGCTTTCAAGGTGGCATGTCTTCCTTCACCGTCCTGGTGCAGGTGATGGGCAGAGGAGGTACGACAGCTGCCTAGGTTGTGGTTGTGAACACGTAGGTCATGTAAGTGGTAGGGATGAAACACTCCAAATTATTCTATCCTCACCATGTTTGCACTTGCCTCCTGCTGAAGGCATGGCCTCCTTCAGAAAGGACTCAGCTCTGTCTCTTGAGTTTGCACCAGTAGAAACTCCTGAGGCACTTGATGACTCTTGAGAAATCAGATGGTGGTGTTATGTTTGACAAGACGTGGATTTTTGAGGCAAACTTTTCATGCTTCCCTTTCTTTAGAAAATCTTCATGTAGCATGAGGGTAAGAAATAGGATGTCATTCCACCCCCCAAATGCTTTTTAGTATGAATTCTTGCTGTAGTCTCACAAATCTTGTCTGTGATTCTGCTGTGCACTTCTTTTTTTAAAAACCATGGCTACTACCATTTGTATACTGTGTGCTGTTTCCTTTGCTGCCACGAGCAGTGTCTGGTTTTTTTCAGTCTTGACACCTACTACTTGAGAAACAACTTTGTCAATTTTATGATGTGCAGCCCAGCAGAGTATTACTACTTGTGACTTTCAGCAGTGTGCGGTATAACATTTACCCTTTCCCAAAATTTCCATCTGTCTTCTACATCTATTACTGAAAACCGTTACTGACATTTCTGAATTGGAATGTGTGGCTCTAGGGAGTGTATTTCCTCTTTTACATTTAGCCAGCTAAATCATCAGTCCAACAAGCTATCAGCTCAACAAGCCCTTGTGGAGAGGCTCTTCTTGTCTTTCCTCCTCTCTTTCCTTTTCATCAGTTGTGAGTATTTTCTTCACCTCTTTGTATGCTTTCAGCTTAATCTCATTCTTCATTGATGCTGTCAGACAACATTGATGGAATATTTAATTTGAGGAGTTTGTAATTTATGTACTGTACTATAATTGCATAGAATTATTTCAAAGTGGACTGATTCTCTTGCGCCTCGTCATTCTTTATGACCAGGTACAGCTATCTGAGCATTATACAGATCCATCTTATTGCACGTTGGACTTGAAACTGAGTTTTTGAGCTATTAGCATTGCATTGCCTTTATTCATACCAGCAGTAGGAACTTTTGATGTAAGTATTGGTCACATAGTAAAATCCTTTCTGGTAGCATTACTAAGTAGTAGAAAAGCCTTTTGATGTGAAGACCTAGAAGTCAGAACTGGGATCTGATCCTGAAACTGGGTGTGAGTAATTCTTACTCACATTACTAAAAATACTGACTTCAGTTAAGACAGATGAATCCAAGCACAGAATGGTAATTGTTCTGATATGGAAAAGCTGACAATGTTTTTAGAACTATTTTTATTGATGCACTTTAAAATCTCACTTATTGCAGTCCTTCCCCTTTTCTTTTTTCTTGCACAGAAATAATCCATCAACTGTTCCTGGCTGGTATTTGCGAAGCAAAAGTTGTGTTCCTTTGAAGCTGAATAGAAGGAAATATCATGGTTTCGCTGTCTAGATATAAAATATAGTTAGTGGTTAAAAATGTTTGTAATATCTTGACCTCTGATTTTCAGATCTGTTTTTCTGTAAAATATCCTGGGTATTTTATAGTCCCCAAATAGTTTTAGTGCCATATTGAAATCTGAGGTTTTGATAGTGAACAATGTGTTTGCAGAGGTACACAAAGGCTAATTAAATCAAAGGACTAGTTAGATAAAGACTGCTGCATATTAGAAAGGACTCCTTAGGGCATGGTAACTTGGTGGTTGAGCCCTTTCAAGAAGCCTGTATGAAACAGCCTCTAGGTTAACGGGAAAACTAACTCTATTGTCTGCACATGGAAAGTTTTATTTCCTGTAATTTTGGACTGGCATTTTTGGTTTGTTTTTTTCCCCTTGAGAAATAGAAGGAGACACAAAAAATCTGAGCAGAATACTACCATCCTCATTTCTAAGGAAGAACAAAAAATGAGTAACAGCTTACAATGTAGTAACACAATCTAAAGGGCCAAGTGACAAATTAATGGAAACGGGTTCTTGTATATTGTTTTGGAGACTAAGCACATTTAATTGAATTGTTTCACAACTAGCATGCCTAATTATTGTGTCTGCCACATTCATCTATTTAAATCATTCCCAACTTTTGGATGGCTGCCTGGAATATTACTGCAGTATGTGTTTCAACTGGTTATTCCCTTGTCCCATGTAACTTNTGGGGGGGGGGGGGGGAAAGAGTGAACTTCGGCTGTTATGTTTATAATGTCTGATAAAAAGGGACTATAGGTTTCATAATGTTGATTTGAATGAGTTGCATGTGAACTGATGCTGTATTTGTTTTGTCAGGTCAGTGACTTTAAAAGTGCCTTTGCCAAGTCACTTTTATGAGCGAGGACTGCTACGCCCGTGTTCTCAAAATCCCTGCCAGCCAGACATTGCCTTCACTTTACACCTGGCAGAAGATACCTCAGCCGTCTCCATTTGCCAATTAGTTGATGGGAAACTGAAAGCAAAAAAAGGATTATTATTATTATTATTATTATTCCTGGGACATGAACAAATGACTGCATTGTTTTTCTCACGTAATCAATACCGGCAAGCAACTATAAGAGGACTTCTATCAAGCAGTGCCATTGCATTGATGGACCTTGGCTTAAAACCAGTGCATCCGTGATTACAATCAACAAACGCACATGTTTTACAGACAGAAATGTGACTGAGCATGTGTTTTCCCAGCCAAAAGTCTACAAGCGGGACTTAATGATTGATGACTGACTGCTTGCTGATAAACTTTCTCTGCTTGTTCTGCTTTGTGTGTGTTGGACATTGTTAATCGTCCCCCACTGTTTGTTTTTTTAACTTTTCAATTAGAATTGAAGTTGGTTTTTTTTTCTGATTTTTACTTCCCCCTCTCCCTTTCCTTTGTCACTAGTTTTGGAAATTTCTTCAGCATAATTCACCTGACAGCAACTTAAAAGTTCAAAATCAGCTTCTCATCATGGCTTTGAATGTTGCTCCTGTAAGAGATACAAAATGGCTGACTTTAGAAGTGTGCAGGCAGTTTCAGAGGGGAACTTGTTCACGCTCGGATGAAGAATGCAAATTTGCACACCCCCCTAAAAGTTGCCAGGTTGAAAATGGAAGAGTTATTGCCTGCTTTGATTCCTTAAAGGTAAGAAAAAGAAACTGCATGTGTAGTGAAAATGCTACTACATTGTAGTGAAAGTAAAATAGGAAATGATGAGTGATTTGTTCTTGGTAAGATATATATTGAAGCAAATGTTGTTTATCATAACGTTTGTTTACTGAAGCTTTTAAGATTTCTTTCTAAGGTTTGTTTTTTTTTCTCAAATGTCACTATGTTGTTTACAAAAATTGCATGTGACTGTGGGATGCAGAATTGCTTGCAGCTGGTAGGACAATTGTATTTTCTCGAGTACATTTTATGAATTATAATTGTTTCATGGTAAATGAAATTACACAGTGGCACAATACTAGGCCATTCTCAGAGTCCTAAAGAAACAAATCATGGAAAGAGTGCAGATTTTTTCATTTGGATTAAGAGAAGGAAGAAAATTTTTATCCATTACTTCAATTTTGACACAAGGGGTTGTTTACTCTTGGTATTGAAGACTCAAGTAAATTAATAACGTTGGTAATTACATGTATGGATAGCACAGATTTGAGCTTAAGTTTAGGACAGATGAAGGGATTCTCTCCTTTGGAGGATATTTAGCAATTATGTTGCTAGGCCATCAGCTTCTTCTGACTTCCTGACAACATCAGGCATGCTTTAAAAAACTATTTTAAAAAGTTCTGTGAAAATAGTTCATGTACTGCATAAAAGAAGATTAATGACCCCCTGGGATTTGAGGAGTACACAGTGTTTTCCATTATGATATATTTGTGTTCTCGTGTCAACAGAAGGAGAAAGCTTATTTCATATCAATAATTAAAGGGTAGAATTGAGCATTTCAGATTTTATTTTCAAAGTTTTACTTATGGCTTTGTCTTCTGGGCATGGGAGAATGTCTTGGCTTGCTATTTTAGCTCTGAGGATCAACATTTCAATTACCAACAACCTTTTTACTGTGAAAACATCAGTCTGAAAGATAAGAAAACTCAGGGTGGTTTATTTCCATTATAGCTTTCTTTTTTTTTTGATGCAATGCAAGATACTGTGCTAGGCATATGCCTTCTGTTTTTTCTCATTTGTCCTTTTCTTTTGAAGGTTTAGAAGTCAGTATCTCAGGGAAAATGTTTATTAGGGGGTTGTGTTCTGTATATCCAGTAAGCCAGAAGAGCACCTTTGGAGTCATGGCAGTATGTCATCGAGGGCTATTAATGACCTTAATCCATGGATTACTGCACGATAAACTGTAACAGCTTCTTTGTAGACGTTCTTGTATATTGGTTGTCTGCCAGTGGGATGGGTTTTTTTTAAACAAGCAGACTAGTGTCTGGAGCAAGTGGGCAGTACTCTGATTTTACAAAAAATAAGCAGGTCAGTAGAAAGGGGGGTTTATGTACTATTTTTATGTGTTGCAAAGACTCTGGACTGTGGCTGGGAGGCTGGAGATAAGCAGCAGGACTCGGTCACACTGGGCTGGCAGGACAGTGGATCTGCAGTGAAAGAGGTGCTGCTGCTGCATCATCCTGCCAAAGCAGCAATGCACCTGTCCTTGATGCCTGAGGGCAGCATTGCTCTCCCTGGTAGTGCTGGGCACTCACAGTGGAGTTGCCAGCTGTTTGAGCTGAAGACTTTTGTTCAGGGATGGTTATTGTCTGCAAATAAAAACTGGAGTCACAGACTAAGCTAATAATACCGGGAAGAGAAATCCTGAGGGATCACAGTGGATAACTTACTGACAACCAGCATCATTGCTCAGTGGAGAGAAGTCCAAAACCTTGTAAAAATATGTAGTTAAAGCAAGCAGCCATATTTTGACCTAGTGTGGGAGGACATTTGTCCTGAAGAGCCAGCCCACTCCAGCCCAGCTCTGGTGGCCGAAGTGCTGCTGCTCTGTCCCACTGCCCATCATCACTCTCTCTCATGCAGAAGAGAACATGCACCCATGCCTTTCATCCTGCATCTTCTAGTTGAGCTAATGGGTTAAATTGCTGGGAAAGATGGGATTATACTGAGAATTCAGGTTGTGGCCTGAAGCAGCAGAGGTGGAGGCACAGGTTTCTTCCCACCAACTCTGCTGCAGGTTCAGGGAAATCCAATAGTGGGAGAACAGTGCCTTCAACTGCAGCTCCTTGGCTCTGAGCGTGAGGTGGAGCTGTGCATTTCCATTTGTTACCTGATCCCGCTGAGCACGGGAAACTCTTTGGGACCATTGTGAGTGCACGGCTCTGGGCTGCGCTGACTGGTATCCTCACCGTCATTATCTCAGTTATTCAGAAGAGTGTTTGTAAATTGACATATCCACAGCAAGAATGTGTGTGCCTGGTTAGCTCAGTTTGCTTATATTGCCAGCTGAGGGACTTTAGGTTATTTGCATGAAACTATTTGATGTGTAGCTTTTGGAAGTACTGGTGTTAATCATACAGTTTCAGAATAAGGCTTTGGCACTCAACAAGTGGGATGACTTTTCATGTAAATAAACAAGCAGAACAGTCTAGAATTATAGATAAAATCAGAATTTAATTAAAAAAAAACAAGAGCTATTTTCCTTGCTGAACATTGAACCACAGTTTAATGCAGGCAATTATTTAGCATTTATTTACATAGCATCTAGAGCTCTGGAGACTTAGCCTTTTAACTGTCTTGGTTTGGTGTACCTGCTGTAAAAATAAATTACGCTGAGTCTCTGGATAAACATCATTCTACCCAGAAAAGACAGAAATTTTTTAATTTTTTTTTTTTTTTTTTTTTTTTTTAATGGGGGTTTGTTACATTTTGGGGGGGTATGGGAGTTACAGATGCT
>VZTR01008429.1:525295-577338 GCA_013400775.1 Chaetops frenatus | reverse complement strand
TTTTTTTTTTTTTTGTCTGTAATGGAGTTATGTTACATTTAGGTGGTGCATGGTAGTTACAGCTGCTCCCTTAGAAGCCAGTCAGACACAAGATACAGCACTTTGAGACAGACTCTCCTTTACACACTGATTGATCAAAAGAGCTCCTGTTTTGGGTAGGGACATATGCTCCCCTGCATGCCATCTTCTTTCTGGATTTCCAGGGCAGACAAGGGAGCATGCTATCAGTATCTGCCAGCTGGATCAGACTACCCAGAGCACCAGCATGAAACTGCCTGCAGAAGACAGTCCAGTGAAAGGTCACAAAGACGATGAAGAGACTGAAGCATCCCTCCCATGAGGAAAGTCTGGGAACTGAGACTGTTCTGCCTGGAGAAGGCTCAGGATGCTCCCATTCAGTGGATATAAATACCTGCAGGGAGGGTGCAAAGAGGACAGAGCCAGGCTCTGCTCAGTGATGCCCAGATGCTCAGGGCTGGAGGCAAGGGGCACAACCTGAAACACAAGAGTCACCTCTGAACATCAAGGAATACTTTTGCACTGTGAGGGTGACAAAGCACTGGCACAGGTTGCCCAGAGAGGTTGTGGAGTCACCACCCTTGGAGATCCTCAAAAGCTGTCCAAGATACAGTCCTTGGACAGCTGTCTCTGCTCTGCTGCTTGAGCAGGGGGTTAGACCAGATGGCATCCAGAGGACCTTTTCAACTTCAGCTGTCCCGTGACTGTGTGACCAGAAGCACCTTCATAAAGACTTTCCTGTAGTTTTAGGGTTTTTCCAAGCTAGCAAAAGCTGGCTCTGGGACCAAAGGATGTAATCCCAGGCAGGAACACTTGCCTCTATATCATAACATGCCCTCCTTTGTGCTCCCACTGCAGTCATTGTGATTGTGCAGTGCACCAGGTTGGAAACCTAAGTTGTTGCTGTAGTTGCTGCAGAAGAGAGAAAGACACCATCAGAGCACTGGATCACTTCTGCCAATGACAGTGCTGTGGCCTTAGGCTGGTCTTCTGGAGTAACATAATTGTGTCATAATCCAAATTTTCATGTATTAAGGAAGTATATTTGTAGTTCCGGTGGTTCCAAGTAAAAGGTCAACAGAATTTAATGGATTCTGTTTGCTTTCAACTGAGAAGGCATTTTTGGCTCCCAGTACCTGTCCTTGCAATACTTGACTTTAAACCCAGCAAAAGTTGCAACAGCAACCCATTGGACTGATTACAGCTTTGAGGAGCCAAAATGCTCACTGTCTGGGCTCTGAATAGCCTTCATCTGTGAGATGCTCCAGGCTAGACAGAAATAGCTAAAGACTAATGAGCCTGGGTCAGATTCAGGCCAGAAACCTGCTGGTTTCAAGCCAGCTTCTGCTGCATGGGCTTCTGAGAGGTAGCTCAGCATTTGTTTCTCCCTCTTTGGTGAAGGACGGAGTCTACTCTGTTCTGAACAGGGCGTTTGTGGGGTTTTAGGAGAAAGCAGGTGGATCATCCCTGTGCACCCCATGGATGGTGGATGTAGCAGTTGGACAGATGTGTGCCCATTAGCTGGCCACAACATCGCTGCCAGCAAGGAGGCTCCCTCCAGCAGAGGCCCCACGTGACTGGGTCAGAGTGTGGCCGCACAAACACACCCAAAACTGTACTGGGCGAGTGACCTTGGTGAGCTTAACATGAGGATGAAAGTGTCTCTGGGCTAATCCAGTTCACTGTGCTTGAGGTGAGTGAAGGGGGCCTTTCCTGGCAGGGCGCTGAGCCCTGATAGTGGGTGGGAAGATAAAATGTGCTGAGGAAGCAGTGCCAGTGCCTTGTCTGCTACCATACCCATCCTGAAACCTTCTTGGAGCCCTTACAGGCTCCCCTTTGGATGTCTTTGGAAGGGTGTGTGAAATGACCTAACACAAAAAGTGGAATTTCAGAATTAAATTTATGACTCATTTATGATTTTATACTTCTCCCTGGGTTGAAGCAGCTTAATGTAAAAATGAATAACCTGGATATATAACACTTATTACATCACATTTAGATCCCTTCAAGGTGGACACTATAAACAGGTTTGTTTTCAAGGGTTTCTTTTCCTGTTAGTAGTAAAGAACAAAGTCCTTTCAAAGGAATACTAATATATAAAATAATGTGTGAGGACAGGAACATGCGATACTTTGCTGTACTTGAATTGGAATAATTTAAAAAAACACATTAAAACAAATCATGATGTTTAGGAGGGGGAAAAGGGGAAAGTTTGGCAGATAAGAAAATACATTCATGTGCATTTTGCTTAGAGTTAACTCTTACGTTTGCAAGCAAGTCTGAATTTTCAGTCCTGGTGTCATTTCTTGACTCAGATTTACACCCCTTCTGGAGGTCAGCTACTAGAAGGATATGTTGTCTAAGCTAACATTGGTAACGGAGATGGTATCCTGAAGATACTGTTGTTGCAAGTTTTATAGTGGTAACAAGGAAGCAAAAGCTTCTTTAGGGCAGAAGATAACTTTTTCGGGTGTTCATTAGTGTCTAAACACTTCGAACTCTTCCATTTATTGAGCCAGCAGGCTACTGTGAACTGGTCATTTGCATTTTCATGAAAGCCTTTTTTAATAATATGTCTATCTGGTCTCATTTGGCACCACAAAATAAAAAGTAATTGAAAGCTGTGCACAGACTTGCTTACCAAGTTAAAAAGGTTACTGGAAAAAACAAGAAATTTTAGGAACATCCACTATGTTGAAAGATCTGGAACTGAAACTAATCTTCTAACATGGCCTCAGCTTTATTTAGAAAAAGGGGAGGGGGGGTGAAAAGGCTTTGTAAAGTGAGCAGGGTGTTTGTAAAAGACTCAGCTCAGAGTTGGGAGGCAGTAGGTAGTCCTTTGTCTTCCTGTGATTCTTTTTGTGGGTCTCTAAATGCTTTACAAATGTCAGGGACTCAGGATCATTTCACAATTTGAAATAAGTAATACCTGCTCATGTTTGGCAGGTGAAGCATTCTGAACAGACTAGGTGAGCATGGAAAAGGGATTGTCTATACTACAAAGCATTTAAATGGGTGTTTATGGTGTCCTAGCTGGCTGCATTTCTGTCCATCACTCGATTATGTGGTGTGACACTGTTCAAAGACAAGGTGAGTTCAAGGACTGTGCCCACAGCTGGTGGGAAAGAATGACTGAAATGGGCAAAGTAATTTCTCTTGGGCGACAGTGGCTTATATCTCCTGGGCCCATGAATTTTGCCTGCTTTGCTTCACAGTGACCCAGTTTCAGCAGGATGTTGGGCAATAGGCTGCCCTTTTCAGTAGCTGTGGGCTCTGGGGATGTGGAACTTGCAGGGTGCAACTTTTTAGATGGAGCATACAGAATCCAGGTCTCACTCTTCCTGCAGAACAACTTTTGTGCATAGTTTCTTTTTCACCCACCTCTGTTTTTTCTTTTAAAATGTGTGGTTATCTCTAGGTAGTCTGAGAATGCTACCTGGCAGAAGCTTTCACGTGTCGGAGTTGCTGCAAAGTGTGGGCTTGAAGGGAAAGTGCCAATCAAGGCCAGTTTTAGATAACGCTGTTAACTCTGTGGAGTTAATTCTGACTGAATTAACTCTGTGGGCTCTCTCTGTGTTCAGAATATCAATGGCCATCCTGGGGCAGACCATTTAGCCCAGTGACCCAGTAATGGCCAGTAGTGGATGTCTTGGAGGTGGTGTGTAAACATGCAGTGGCTTCCTAGAGTGCTCTGGGACTCCCAGGGATGTGTTGCCCAGGGACATGGAGAGCCAGACGTGGTATGCTTGTACCTAATAGCTCTCAGTCACTATCTTTCCACTGGATTTGTCCTGCTCTTTAACCATGCTTACATTCAGCATGCACAGCAACGACCTCCAGGACTTCATTACCTGTAGTGTGGAAACCAATTTATGTTGTTGTTTTCAAACCTACCCATCTCATGGATGTCCCCAGTTCTTGTACTGGAAAACAGAGAGATTCTCCTCTGAATTGTCCTAAGGATGAAACTGGGTGGATTTTTTTCCACTGACTTCACTCTGGAAGGGGCATGTTTCTCCCTAGTGAGTTCAAAGGAAGCCTTATGAGAGAAGGTTTTAAATCTGCTTTGTGAAACTGCTGTTCCCAGGACAGGTAGATTCCCAAAGGCCCTGCTTTTTCAGGCTAAAGCAATTTTTGCACTCAGAATAAACTGCTGCATGGAATTATGACATTCTGTTTCCTGAAAGTATATTTCACCTTATACTCAATCCATGCAACTGTGAGCAGCTGCTAAAAGAGGTGGTTACATCCAGGCCTGTCACAGCTAGCTCCCCATTTTTATTTCTATTGAGGTGATCATGCAGTCATGAAACTTGAGTTGATCCAAGGGAAAGGGAAGAACTGCACTAAATATAAGTTGAAACTACAAATTTAGGCAGCACCATCTTGCATTAATTGAGGTAAAAGGGGTTTAAGAAGGGATAAGCTTTTTTTGAAGACCCCTCCTTTATCTCTGAGCTTAGGGACTCTTTAGTATTGCTTGTATGTTCAATCATCTGTTCTTGTTTGTTTTCTGAAAAAAACTCTCCATGTTCCCCTGTAGTCCTCAGCAGTCACAAGTTCCTTTAATACTTCCTTTTTCCGGTTTGTCTTCCTCATATCTATTCATGCAGCTGTCTCCATGCCAGCTCTTCTGACTTGGAAGGGTTAAGGGGAAGGTAAAATTAAAAATCAAGTAGCTGAACTGCTGGGCTGACACACTTAAAATTTCATGAGCTTGGCTCAAATTGGTAGAGAGGGAGACTGCAATAAGCCTTTAGCTGTTGTCTTACGTGGTGTTTGGCTTTTCTAATTTTGTTTTTTTAACTTTTATTTTTTAAAAAGGCTGTTGATCTCTGCAGAGGGCACCATGCTTGTCACTAGGTTTGTCTCTCTCCTGAGAGGAACATTTCTGATTTAGCTCAGAACAAAGTCTGAAAGCACAGCTCATCCCAGCCACCTGTGGTGCTTAACCTGCAGCAGCCCTGGTGAGCTGCCAGGGCTAAGCCATGGGCTGGCCTCTGTGGTAGAGGGCCACGAGCCATCAAGTCGTCCCCTGTCTCTGTCTCTGTCTTCAGACCGAGGCTGTGAAGAGCAGAGAAGTTGAACCAGTTGAAGTTCATTACATAGTCTGCTGCAAAAGCTGGGTGTATCCTTGAAGGCCCTGTTTTGTTCCCTCATTTTTCTTTCTCAGGAGCAGCACCAAGAGCACGAAGCTGTCCTGGCTGTCACTGGTATCACCCGTTACCACTTGACCTGCCAGATTTTAGAACTGTGCACCCTGTTATAACTTAAGTTCCATTTTCAAAGGAGAATGCTTTTGGATACTGAGTTAGCCAGGCCTTCCTTCCCTCTGAAGTTACAGGAAGCCCCTCTTCGCAGTGGTGCAGCTCAGGGGCAAAGCCTCTCAGTGGTCAGAGCAGGCACTTTTCACCAGGAGATGTGTCACAACAGCCTGTGCCTCCTCTGGCCTGTTAGGGCTGCCTAGTGAGAGCAGGGGGGTGTTACCAGTGCTGTTTCCACTGCTGGCTTCAGTGTGTTAGAGCTGGCTGAGCAGGTCACC
The DNA here is from genome assembly GCA_013400775.1 of Chaetops frenatus. NCBI lineage: Eukaryota > Metazoa > Chordata > Aves > Passeriformes > Picathartidae > Chaetops > Chaetops frenatus. The sequence continues at coordinate 571,778 of VZTR01008429.1, read as the reverse complement.
TGGCCTGGGGAGGAGGATGAGTACTAGGAACAGAAATGGTTGAAAGCAAAAGCAGTTAATGAACAGTCGCTGATGGAGGTAATACAAATATTTCTTTTTGTTCACTGAGCTGTGTTGTCCTAAAGGACTAAAGGAGTGTGTAGTAGTTCCTGTGCAGTGGTCTTGCTGGGTTGAGTTAACACATGGAGCTTCCTGCTTCTAGAAGAGATTTGCAAAGAACATTTCCAGGTACTGAGCCCCCTTCACATCAGATGCAGCTGCCACTCAGTTATAAGTCTAAATCTTATTATGTGAAGAGGAGCAGCAGGGCAGATTAGTTATGGCCACAGGAAACCTTGTATGAAAGGGCATGGTGTTTGCCAGACGTTCTTCAGATTTTCAGGCACTCCGGGGTGCTTCATATACCCATCAATTCACTGTGTAGTTTTTGTTGCTGCACCAATCCATGCTCCCCTAAGCCTTATAATAACCAGTTTGTGGGTGTAGTGAAGGCAAAATTCAATCAGAATCTCTGACTCATCCCATCACTAGGATTCCGAACACAAGAGCAATTGCTCACTGCCCACTCCACCCCCACGCTCCCTATTAACTCAGGTCACTCACTGTTCCCACAGGCTTGCTCTCTCCAGGTCTCCCCACCTACTCCTTTATTTTTCTGGCAGGTGGTTCCTCTTTCATTCCAGGTGCTTTTTTTCCCCTTAGCCTTGTGTACGTAGCTTTTGCTCAGCTCAGGCGTCAGCTGTTTTTCCCAAGCTGTTATACTTTGACTGCATCATAAAATACAAAAGACAAGGTGGTACTCAGGGAGCTTCCTGATGAAAAACTCAAGCAAGCAATTCCTTGTATAGGAATACAAGACCTGTATTCCTATTAGTCCAGTTCATCCCCAGCATTGGGGAGTTTACTTGCAAGTCTGTTTGACTGCTGTGCCCTCTCCCAACTCGTTATCTCCTCATATGAGGGCTGGCACCTTTTTTTGAGGAGATGGACTTCATTGGAAATCTGTTGCAATAAAAGGAAAACTGTTGTGGTTTTAGAGCTCTTGGAACATCATTGAAAGCCTGATGTGAAGTGTAAGTCGCACAACTGAAATGCAAAAGGTGATTAGAAGTATCCCTTTTCTTTGACCTTGATGTTTGTCTTGTGGCTGTGGGCATGGTGTGCCACCCAGTATTAGATTCTTGCAAGGTCTTGACCACAATAAAGAAGAAATTAATAATGGTGAAAATAAACTCTCTTCTCATCTGCTTTATTAATGAGTTGTGTGACAAGGTGATGTGAGCAGTGCCTCAAGAGTCAGAGAGCCCTAATGCTCAGAAAGATCAAATCATCAAGCAGTAAAAAAAAAGAAGTAGAGAATCAGTGGAATACTGGGTATGAAAAACATATGAGGGGTGTAGCAGGTGGGGTGCAAACCCTTGTGTGTACTTGATGGTTTGAGGGGCCAAAGGAGGCATCCTGCTCCCTGTGGGTTGCTGTCACCCTGCAGGCTTACACACTGCTCCACAGCACAGCACTGATGCTGTGCTCCTGACTGACAGATGATGTGGTGCAGTCACTGCCCTGTAGATCGTCCCTTTGTCATGAGGAATTACGAGTTCTCAGCCCTTGCTTCCTCGTGGGACTTCTTGGCTTGAGTGAGAGGAGATGTACAGTGTGCAATGCCATGGCAGCTGCAGGGATGGCCTGGCCTAGCAGCCCATCAGGTGTGCTGCTGCTACCTCACCTGCATGTCCCATAGGCCAGGCAACTTTCAAACTTTGTGAAAACCCAGTTCATTTACTCTGGTTTGAAATTTGTAGGCCCTGAGCACTCCACAGTGTAGCTGTGCCCCATTCTGACTGAATGGGTTTGTTTACCATCTTACATGTTGTCAGGAGAGGAGCTTACCCAGTGCAGGGTGGTGGCACCTGTACAGATACGTAGTGGCCATAAGAACTGCCCAGCTGTGGTTCAAAGCTAAGTGAGCTGCTGCAACCTTCTCCTGGTTCACAGTGAGCCAAAAAATAAAATCCAGTATGTCAGACATTGGACCAAGCTTCCCTGGCTGTTATCCAGCAGGCCCCTAGCCTTCAGCCCCAACTGAGTAAAGCACTCAACAAAAGGCAGCTTTTTAAGCTAGGTATAACATGTGAAGGTCAGGAGATGTATTTGGGTTTTTTTGGTTTTTTTTCCCAAAGATCAATTGCTAGATTAGGTCATCACTTCAAAATTAATATGTATTTATTTTCTGGAGATAGGATGTGAGTTTGTGAGAATGTGATACCCAGTCAGAGGCATCTGACTCTATTTGAGATACCCTAGATACTCTTGATGGCTTTTCAGTGGTTTGTCAGAGGTGTGTGTCACCTTTGCTGGCACCGTGCGACAGTCCAGGATATCCCAGGGTGCTCCACGTGGTCCTGCTGACTTCTCTGTGCCAACAGAGTGAAGCCCTTCTTGGGAGGCAGTGTCAGCTCTTTTACTGACTGGAAACTCTGGCATGAACTGCCTAGAGTAAAAAAGGTGGACAGTGCATTTGCCATAGTGATGACCTGGCTAAGAAAAAAGCTGAGATACATGCCAGACTCAGAAAAAGTTGTCTTCTGTAGCAGAAGAATGACCTTGTGGAGTCCAGGAAGGGGATGAACTAACGGGTAGTTTAGAGTTCACCCTTAGTAACATGAACAGCTAATGTAAATTCATTAATTTGAAATAGTTGTAACCCATGTAACTGGGCTCATTTTTGCTACCTACAAGAAAGATAAATCTATGACAAAGAAAATCTCTCTAGGCACAGGAATGTTATGGCAATGAACTCAGCCTGTTTAAAAATAAATAGATGGACAACTTTTTGCAAATTTAAATTAAAGACCAACCATTATTATTGCTTTATGAAGATTTTAAAGCTAGAAATTAACCCAAATATGCATTTGAAAAAACATGAAAGTTACAACAAGGAGGTCTTGTTCCTCTGACGTATAATTCTCTTTTACTTCATTTGCAGTTGTGAACATATGAACATCTGTCAAGTGCTATCAAATATGCATGTAGTTAGTTGATTTGAGATACAAAAGACAGTATCTTAATGGTAATTTTCCTAAACTAGTGCATAATAATAGATGTCCTGAAAATTCTCCTCATGCATTGTGCCTCAAAGCACTGGTCATACCATATGTGTAGCATATCAGCATTACTAAAAATGTAGGCATGGGATTTGCATGTGCAGAGTTGGAGGTGTGGAGATACTGTGAGTATCTTACCATGTGAGTAAATTAGTATGAAGGAATGTGAGGATGATTGTGTGCTTCATGCTGAACATGTTGATGCTGTTGAAATTCCAGCCTGCCACAGTTCTTGGTTTAAATCAATATAAATATTGATTTGCTGCAAAACTCTCATTCCTTCAATGAAAGCTGTGTTAACTGATTAGTATGCATGAACCAGTTTGTGTTTGAAGTGCAGCAAACGTCTATGAGTCTCCTTCTTTAATTGAACCTTCTGGCTATAATTGTTTTTAGCCTGGATTCTTGAGGAAATGAGGCTTACACAGTCAGTCTGCTTCTCTTTCCCTCCTCCCCTGCTAACTTGTAAACCCACTGGCCAGTTTCAGCCAAATTTGACAAGGAGATCATAGTCTCAAGGATAATGAGGTTCCTACAAGTTTTTTAAAAACAAGTAGCCTAATACTAGAGAGGAGAGAGAGAGAGACCCATAAGCCTTCCCAAATGGCTTGGTTCTTAGAGCATGCAGGAAGGAGGAGATCCTTAATACTTAGTTAACCACAAAGAAGCTGAGGGTTGGGATTTGCAATCAAACGTGTAAAGCCCCGCCTTCATTTGAGGCAGTGTTTGCAGCACTAGCTATTTAATGATGGTAATGGTGTTGGGCAGAGGTGTGGCATAGGACTGTCTACAGACATTCCCCCTTTCCTTTAAGTCCATTTGCTTGCTGAGCCTAGTTTTCATGACATTTTCCATATTCAGTCTTCTCAAATGGCAAATTTATTGTAGTTGTTGGTACTTACCATGATTTCTTTTTCTTCAGGGAGAAGGAAATTTCCACTAGGAATGCAGATTTAGGTCTTATGGGTGTGCAAGGCAGTAAAAGGCTGCTGGATGATAGGTGGGGCAGGTGACACCCCTCACTGAAGCTGGCAGTTGTGTAGAAAGCACCACAGAAATTTTACAGGCAGTAAGAGAGGGCAAGAGAAGATGTAACACTCTGGAATCTGTGGTGAGTGCTCATCTGGAAGGAGGAGTTTTGCAGTTACCATCCCTGCTGCTAGGTTTCTTGAGGCATTTTTTCTTTAGACAGCCACTTGAAGGAATAAAAAAGAATACTGTCCTGGAAATAAAGGTGACTGTGTTTTATGTAAGAACCATATGCCGTTTGTCCTAAGCTCATAGCATCTCATTTTGTTTTCGGGGCAGCAGCCCTCTAGGGTTGTTGCTGTATCCTGCTGGAGTAAGCTGGTCTTTTGCATCACCCAGGGCTGCCCTAATAGATGGTTACTCTTACTTTCTTCACTCAACCTTGACATTGTTGCAGTATAGTTAAGTCCTCCACTGTTGGACATGTAGATAGTGTTTTAAATGAGTACTACTATAAAAAAATCCCATTTATCTAGCTTTCCCTGAAGTACCAACAGTACTATAAGCAGATTTTCCTTTATCAGATACTTCAGTATGCCAGCTGTTACAATATATGTAATGTGTTTAACGAGCAAGGGAGTTTATTATTAGGTAATTAAATAAGGCTGTTCTTTCTAATTAGTTATTTGCCTTTCAGTCCTGGATGTTGCAAAAAGATCCACTGTGATCTGTGTCAGCTGTATCTCGGTGTGCTTTGATTTGCTGTAAAGCAGCTGTGCATCTCAGCAATGCACGTGAGAATCAGGGGTGTGAAAGTAGCCAGCAAGTTTTTAATGTGAAATGAGGAATGTTATCGCTGGCTAATTAAGTAGCAAGTGAAGGTTAATTAATTCATAATATATCTGTATATGTGGCCAAATTCTATTTAGTGGGTTAACTTATTGATATAGATGTGGAAATATCAAATGAAAAAGTAGTGCAATAAGCTAATAAATGTGTAGCATCTTTAGATGCTGTAAAGAAATGGTGGGAAATTGATTTTTGGTTCAATTCAACAGAAATTAATTAACTGCTGTACCTAACAGATTTGATTGTTCCCAGCATCCTTGGGATCTCAAGCGGCTTTATGGCTTGAAATAAGATGTGATTAGAGCAGCCCAAAGGAAGAGAGGTTGACACTGGTGAGGAAGCAAGGCCTAGCAGTAGACCTGGTGCTCTGCATCTCTGTGCATTGGAAATCTGTGCTGGTTTTTTCAGTGAAATTCCACAGAATACAGCAGGCACATAGAAAGGGGAAAGCTGCAGACAGATGTGTTGCTGTTGCATGTGACATGAAGCAATCTTCTCTCTAAACTCATTGTTTCCTGGTATGATAAAAAATCCAGCCGGTACAGAAAAGCATGGGAAAACTGGGAAAACCAGTGTTGTTATGACAGTGTTTAGGTGGTATTACATGTTCTAAAGTTTGGCTGTTTCATTCAGACTGGCTTGGAGAACAGCATTATCATGGAAAAAATTACTGTGCAACTATAGACAAAGAAAAATGAAGAAAAAGCCCTCAAGTGATCTGAACAAAAGGCTGAAACTTTCTGATATGGTATCTTCAGGATCGTTATTAAAATTTAGTTTGATTTTTTTTTTTGATTTTGCATTTCTTATGTGTACACTGTGTCTAATTAAAACCCTAGTTAAATAGATAACCATAATTTACCAGTATAAATACAGCAACTTGAGCATGCTTTCCCTTCCCCAAAGAATGTGGAGAGGATGTGCTTTAAATTTTATGTAATTACAGTTTCCTAAAGGTGGTGTTTTTTTCTGTTCTCTCTATAAAACTCCATTTTTCTGATGATGTAGTGCAGATCTCTGAAAACTCTGGGTAACATTTACAGTATTTGTAAATCGTAGTTATACTCAGCAATGACTATGGCTTTCTCTCATATTAATCTTAACACTTGTGAGTAGTAAATCAGAAGATATCCATCTTATATTTCAGCACACCTCTCTTGCAAAACACCTGAAGCTGCCTGTTTTGAGCTGAAATAGTCAGTCTTCAGTCTACAAGTCATAATAAGGACTTGCGTCATAGATAACCTTGGATATTGGAAGATGTTTTTTTAAATGGTGGCTTTTGACATGATGTTCTCTGTTGTTTGAAGGAAGTTGTTTAACAACTCTGCCCCTTTGCTTTCCCCTTTGTGAAAGGGATGCAACGAGACATTTTTGGTTTTCTTTTTTTTTTTTTTACTTATCCTCTCTTTTTCTTTCATAAGTAGGAGAAATTACTAAGATGTTCAAGGTTAGTAAGGAGAGACAATAGTTTCTATTAGACCTGCTAGCGCAGCCGGGGAAAAAACAAACCAACTTTTTTACTTTCAGGCCTTTCTTTGGGCAATATTTATAGATCATCTTGGAAATGGAGACCATGCCTGTCAGTATTCACTTGTTAAAAAAATGAGAGTATTTGAAAACATCTGACAGAGGCTGCATCTCTGACACAATTTAGGAGTTGCACAGTATCTCTGTGCACATAGGAGCTCATGAACGCGTAGCTCACATACATACGTACACAGATGAAATGTTTAGTACATGCCTCTCCTCAGTCTGTGTTTTACTCAGTCAAAAGTCCCCACCACGCTCTGTTCCCCTGTTTGTAAGACAAGCTTTCCTTTCCTTGAGTCACCTTGGCAGCTCTCACCCATATCTGCTTCAGGTCTAACCCAGCTGATGTGGACATTGGTGACCAGAGGCACGTGTGGCACTGCAAGTAGAGTTGCCACAGGAGGAGAAGCCTCGTTGCCTGTCCTCAGCAGTCATTGTTTGATATGTTCCTGGGGCTGTGATTGACTTTTCCACAGTTCATCACACCTGTGTCTCCATCGTCAGTCAGTAGTTGATCGAAGCATCCATGACGTTCTCTTCTGCCACGGCCAGCTCCCTCTCCAGGTTGTAGCTGCACACCTTCCAGTCTCTGTCTGCACTGATGGGTAGGGCTCATGTCACTTCCTAGAAATGCTCTGTTCTTTCATGCTGGTTCTTGCTCCCTGGATTTCAAATTCATCATCTTCTGTCATACCCTGATGCTTCTCTCTTCCCATTCCCAAATAAGCAAGAGTCATTACCACATTTCATTAGCTTAGCTGGAGCTTCTGAAAAAGACAGATCTAAAAGCCACAGATCTGGTGTTCTGGAGATAGGAAGCTTAACAGTGTAATCAAAGTAGCTGGTTTCTGCATCTGTGACTTCATAGCCCCTCCAGCCTGTGTCCCCATGATGACTTCTTCTGCAACTGATCCCATACTCAGCTAAGCCAGCTGTAAACCTCCAGTTGATTTCATGGGGCACTTCACTGCCCCACACTGCGTGTACTTTTCTAAGTGCTGCCTGGTTTGCCTGTTTCTGGTATAGTGCCTCAATGGTTCTTGTCCAACCCAGGGAATTAAGTGGAACAGGCTTTCCCTCTGACTGAGGTATATACTTTCTGAAGCTATATTTATAATTCCATTAATTTTAATTGTTTGGGAGCTCTCATGTGGGATTTCATGATGTGAATCCCTACCAGTAGGTTTCCATGAGAGCCCTCTCACAAGAGAAAAGCTATTGACACTGATAGTCAAGGGTTCTTCAAAATTAGCTGGCCAGTGATGTGCATCAGTATGTACTTAACTGTTTCTTTGAATAGCATGTAAGTTGCTGGGGGTTTTTTTCTCCTGGGGGCTTTTTTAAAAACCAAAAAGAAAAAAAGAAGAAAATTTGTAACATTTATCTTCCTCTCAGTTCTCTTTTTATTTTGAAGGGAATGTTTCATGCTTTTGCAAAGGGTGTGTGTGTTGGACTCTGTTTTCTTTTGATTTTTTCCCGGCTTCTGTCAAAGTTCCATCTCTGTTTTTCATCAAGGATATGTGAAAAATATTTTCAATATATATCATTAAATAGTTTCCTTGTTCTTATAGTAGTCCCTAGGCATCTGCTGCTGACTGCTTTTGGAAACAGGATACTGGGCTAGATGGACCTTGGTCTAACACAGTACAGCTGTTTTATTTTCTTAAACATTGAATCATTTGTCAAAAAAAATTTTTTTTTTATTTACTTGTATGCAGCTGCAGTGGCTCTTGAGAAGCAGAGTCTGCTGTTTGCTCTTGAAAATACGAAGACAAATTCAGAGGTGTACGACAGCTCATCTAAGTAATTACAGAAGTGCTTCTAATTGTAACCTTCTGTCGAGTGCAGAGGCAAGGAGCGTGTGTTGTAAGGAAGTGAGTGACTCACAGAAAGTTGGAATGTTTGAGAAGAGCTGGAGACCACAACAGCAGAGATAGAGGGCAGCTACCCCAGCTTGCACTGCTGAGGGAAATACAGGGTGCCAGAGGAGAACAAAATCTGCCCCAGTCTTAGTTGACACTGCTCAGGAAGGGGAATAGGAGAAAACCAGGGGAGAGGAGGTGTCCAAATTCCATAATACCATATTGAAAGTGTAGGTGGTAAATATTTTATTAAATAGTCAGTTTAGCAAAACTATAAGAGCCCACAACTAGAACCTTTCACACTTCTTTTTGAAGCTTCAATTTTAACAATAATTTTGATCCTTAAATGTAATAAAAAGTTAATGGGGTTTTTTGTTGTTGTTGTTTTGTCGAGATTTTTTAAGAAACAGACAGAGAAATGTGAACTCAATTGCCTTATGATGTTCATTTTTTTGCTATTTGAAATTTATATACCACTGAACTCATCAACAGATTTGTGGTATGCTGCAGTGAACTCAAATGTGACTGTTGTTAAAGACACTGAACTAAGGAAAATGTTCTCACAATGATAGCTTGAGAGACAAATTGTAAAGGATTCCTGGGCATTAATTTTACCTGCTTATTTGGCCATATGTAAATATGAAAGTTTTATTAGGATTAGGATTTGTGTTCCCTGAATTTTCAACCGATTTCTACATTTAGACACCAAAGTAAGACTTCTACTTTAATTTCATTTTACTTTCACCTATTTTATCATCGTTAACTGATTTTGTAATGAAGTATATTATCATCTGACCTAAATTTTCAAGAAGGGTAGTGTTTTTTAGCTAACTGAGGTTTTATTGCATGATGCATTCACTTTCTACCTTTATGTTCTTTTTATATATTTTTTAAAGAAACTAGAAATTTTGTAAACCTTCACCCTTTCTTTATGTTATAAATTGTCAGAGCATTTACAGATACTGGGCTTTGTTGACTTGTTGCTCAGGAGTTGGTTAAAGTTGGCTGAATATCTGTCCTAAATACTTCCTGGCTGTAGTACTTGGAATAGCAGTTTTCACTTCTCTGGTGATGGTGCACTAGCCAACAGGCAATGTTTTTTTATCTGACTCCACTGTCCTTGAAGCACTTCCATTTTAAGGAACGCCTACATGTATTTTTATTTTAAGTTTAAACAAAGAAAAAAATTAAACTTCTGGATTATGAATTAATTTTTTCCTAACTATAAGGTGGCTAAAGAGATGTAGGAATATAAGTGTTTAGCCCCTGATGTGTTCATGAACATGATCAAAAGACAAGACTGGATGCAGTTTGTTTTGTATATAAATTACCTTTCCAAACGGAAAACAATGTTTATCTGAAGTCCATTAAATAGGTGCTTGTGTAGCTAATTATCTAGACAAGTCCAGGCTGGCTCAGCCCATGTTTTGTGGGAACTGACAGTGCTAAGGCAAGGGAGGATGGGTTGGGTTGGGTTGGATAGTGTTGCTGCCTTTTCTGCTGGTCCCTCAGAGATGGGCTTTGGTTTGTAGTCAGCACCATCAATCCCCCAGCACTCAGTGCAGCTATGCAGGGCCATCCTGGATAACCCATCTGTCTTGTGGGATGAGGCAGTGGGAGCTGGGAACATTGGGTATTTGTGTGGTGTCAAACAGCTGAGGGGCTTCACCAATTTGCTGCTTGGATGCATGAGCCACAGTGCCTGCTTGGGCCATGCACAGGCATGGAGAAATGTCGCAAAGTGAGTCTGTCATTTCCAGACTGGCAAATCTCAATTACCTGTACTCTCCTGCAGCCTCAGAGGACTTGTGGGGGTTTTTAAGGATGTTGGAGAGCAGTGGCAACCACCACATTTCCGTCATAGCAGGGTTGTCATCATCCTCTTAGCTGCAGTCAGAGATCTGAAAAATACTTCATTATACACCTAGGATCTAGTGTGTATGGGTGACTTTGTTTTTAACAGAACACATGAAAGGTAGATTTAAAGTGTTAGAATCATGTTTTTGAGAACTTCACAGGTTATCAGCTTTTTGTGTGTCTGCGAGAAGTAGATGATAAATTGGCAGACAGCTGTTTGATAATACATAAATTGTTGTCTGGTACTCAAATAGCTTACCATTTTCCAAGTGTGATCAGATGTGTCTGAAATGGTTCAGCTTTACTCCAAGAGAGCTGCAGTTCCTCATTAACTCTAGTACTCCATGAGTAATTAACCAAGTCTGTCTAAGGCTTTGCATTTCCAAAGAGCCATGTTTAATTGCCTAGCAATTGGCCTTTATGTTGGTGTTTTTGTTAAATGCTGAGGAAAGTTCTTTGTATCAGACTTTCTGGTGTTTTTGCACTGTTACCCCTGTAGTCTCCAAACTGGTAATTCCACTTGTTCAACTGGGTTGGCTTTTGCAATCTCCTTTGTTGTGGGATTCTCCCTTGCTTCCCCCAGTACATTCCAGAAATTGTTTGCTTGCAGGCAACTTTATTTATAAGCTTGTTTCATTTCTGTTTGATGTTTGAAAAGGTTTTTCATAGCTCTTACCTTTTCTTTGGTTTCTATGATATGCTAATCAAATGTTCTTTAACTAGTTAAAGCTGAATACTTTATTTGTTAAATATAATCAGCCAAGGGAGTCCTTCAGGCATGCATCTCCATTCTTTACTGTCTCCCTTTCATTGTTCTCAGGATTATAGTATGGGAAAATGAATAAAGCCTGGTCTACAGTATAGTGGGTGCCTGTAGATATGATGAACCTTCTACTGAGGCCTTCATACCTTTAAAATTCCCTATGTTTCTTCTTCTTAAAGCACAGTTAACTTCTAAAGCTAATTTGGTATTTTCTATTCACTACCATTGATGAGAAGAATTTGGATAAATACTCACTGATGTAACATTGGGTTTTCAGTGTGGGATGGTAAAGTAAAATAAATTTAAATCTTGTTGATATCTACTGAAGGAGACAATTTCCTTAAAAAATGTTACCAGCACTTCTGTAATTTTAATGTTGATTTTAAATTAATTAAAAGACTTTAGCAGTTTATTCCTTTGTACTGAAGTTACTTGTCAAGGAAGACTGATATTAATTACTATATTCCACAACATCTTTTGTAGGAAGGCAAGATACTTGTAATCAGTCTGCTTTAAAGGTATCTAAAAATCTAAACCCAAGTGAAACTCTAATTGTAAAGCTAGTGATGATATGCTTGGGGTCCCTTCATGTTTAACTCATTTCCAAAGCAAACTCTGTGTCAAAAACCATATTTTTAGAGAGATAGAAGTACTCTTATAAAGGTATCACTGTTTGTATGTGATCGGTCTGCCTGTATATATAATCCATTGATTCTGTAGTGTTTGGCTTGCCTACCAACGAAGGGAAATGAGTGCAGTCCTTCCGGCCTGCTGCATCATTTACCTGTGTGCGTGCAATTGATTCAGCAGTGCCTCAGGTCAGAGCTTTGTCCTCAAAGGAAGATGCTCCAGCTGTCTCACAGGTTGTCCACAGGATCCCCAATGAGTTTTACATTCCCGTACAGTGTTTTTTGATACCCTGTTACTTACCCTACAGAACACTGTTTGTGCCCCCAAGACTGGCCTGAAGATGTGAAAACATCTTTGTTTCCTTTGATCTTCCTTTGGCTTTTATTGTTTTATTTATTTACTAAGTAGTATAGCGTAAGGATTTAATAGCCTGAAGAGTAATATTTTGCAAGCTGCCCTGTGAATGGGTGGTAGGAGGTAAATGATAGCTTGTATCAGGAACTGTATCTTTTGGGCATTATTTTAGATTGCACTTGACAAAGAAGACCTGACTCTAGTCTCTGTCTTGCTAACATGCCAAAATAGCTTTTATCGCTACATATGCCAACTTTCATGCAGTCACTGTTGTTTGAGAGACTCCCTCTCTCTACTGTCCTGGAAGTCCACGATGAATAGTCCTAGCTACTGCAGCCTAGTTTAAATGGTTATAACGTTTTAAAATGTTTTTAATATGTTACTGTTAAATTGTAGAATCCTCTAAACTCCCTCCCACCCTCCCTCCATCCAGACACTGAATTCCCAGTGGTTAAACAAGGGAGTTGACTAAACCCTGTCTAGTTGCTGGTTAGTGATCTCATATTTTGACTATTTCTCCTGATGAATGGTACTCATCCATCACAATTTTTCTGTGCCGAAAAGCAGCAGGATGGGGGAAAACCACTGAACTGGCCATTTAAATACTTCTTTTCCAGACTGTCTGCAATTACAAAGGCTTTTTGAAACATCTGAATCAAGATGGTTTCAATTATGAGTAACATTTCTGACCATACTACATTCTTACCTGTATGTCCTTTATGTTGAATCTGACCTGCCTCGATTATTGTAATCACTTTATGATGTGCACATCAGACAAATAGAGAACAGAAACAAATACTGAATGGTTTCTGGCTGTGAAAAAGTCACTCTTCTGGAAAGCATGAGATCATTATGCATTTTTTTCTTCCATAAAACTTTGTTTTGGTTTGTAGAGTTTTAGTTTAATGTATTCTTCAGCCTTGTGACATTTATAAAGAATATTTAAACCAAAGTCCGCTGAAGTATCTGTGATAAATGAGTCTCCTGGGAGTATTGTAAACGTGGTTCAGCCACACTGCCAGGCCAGGTGATGAGCCAAGTACCTTCTCAAAGTCAGCGTGCAATTTTGAGGTCTTGATGGTTGTGCTCTTTTCCTTCCTGTTGCAGAGAGGACAGTTCTCAGCACTTCTGGTCTCTATGTTCCTTCTTGGGAGCAGAGAGGGAGAAGGTGGTGTAGTCTTCGCTTAGAGTTTCTCACTTGGTTGTTGTTGTCACTTTGGCATAACAAGCAGTGATGAAAGCCTTGGCTGTGCTGTTGGCTCCTGACCGCATCCTGCCTCTTCCCTCCCAGCACCCAAACAAAAGGAAACATTTGACAAAAAGAGTTTTGATGGGAATCTCTGTCTTGTGACTGCTGCTCAGATAAGGTGCAGGCAGTGAAAACACTTTACCCACAAAGGAAAGTCATAAATTTTGTTGTACTTTGGTTCCTGTTTGCAGAACAGTATTTCAGACCCTGAGTTAGTTTCTCCTGAGCAACAGATGAGCATGATGCCAAACCTGTGAAGGCTTCCAGGAGATAGAACACTGAAAGTTGTCAGTTTGTCACTGTTTCAGCAGAGCCTGCTTGTCTCCTGTAGAAACTTTAGGGGGAAGGAAGAACAAGTAAACAAAAGTGGTTCCTTTATCCAAGTGAGTTTGCACATGTTATACTAGATGTTGCAATAGCCTGTCAATACTTGATTAACTTCTTTTCCCTGCAAAGAGTTAAAGGTGGGAAGGTATCATCTTCAAAATGCTGAAGAAAACAAATCAAAGTAGTCTTTGTTCAAGTCAAATTCAAATTGGGTCAATTGAAATTGGTCTTTCTGTATAGATCACTGGGGCTTTGCTGTGACACTGGAAAGACTTGGTACACTAATAGATGATCCCTTTCAATGCAATTTTAAGTAGAACAAAGTGTGTGCCTTGAAATGATGTTTATGTGCTTATAGGCATTATATTCTCCAAAATGCTGCTTGGTAACTCTTTATTCTGTCGGTGGAGTGCATCAGCTTTGAACATGTAACAACTGCTTGTATCAAGGTGTTTCTGGATGAATGGTCCAGCAGATTTCATTTTTAACATGGATGTTTTGCTTACTGCCATTGTGTTTAAATACTTCTATTGCTCCGTAAATGCTTGGAGTTGCTGTGATCATTAACCTTTGGTCTGGCGTGTTGATGAGGCACATGAGTGTTTTATTACCAACAAACAGTGTGCCATCATCATCACCCGGATTTAATCTTCCCCACCACTTTCTAAATAATATCCTCCTTTTCTGCGGTTTGTAAGTCTCTCAGAATGCAATTATCTGGGCTGAAACATTTCAATTACTGACTCAGAGTGTTTATTTAAAGTTTTGGTGGAACACTTCAACCATCTTTGAAAAACAGTTGAGACATAAATACTTTGGTTTTCCTTACTTTTTTAGAAACTGGCTCAATAACAAACTTGATTTCTTTTTGTTTATAGCTGAACCTTGAGATCCAGCACCAGAAGGGTGGCTCTGATAGCAGTAATTCGCTTTCTGCTATTTTTGTGGAATTTCACCCAAATTTGGTTATTTTGTAAGTGTGAAAACTCACCATCCATGCGCACCTAGCAGAGGCTTTGTGCAGGCAGACATGCAGATTAGACAGGCTCCAGACACACTCAGCTGGCTTCAGATCAAGGACACAGCTCTGTCTGGTGTCAGGTGCTGGTGCTGGGAGCAGGTAAGTGGTAAGGCTGAAGTTGAGGAAATGGAGAGGAAGAGAGCTGGGACAAGGTGGGAGTTTGACCAGGTGAACTGCATAGGAGCAAAGAATTAAGGGAAATGTTTTTGAGATATGCTGTCCAGGCAAGATCAGTGTGTGCTCTCTTCCAGCCCTATATTTCCCTGTGTCTCAGTGTGTGCACATCACAGACAGCATTCTGGAGAGGGCTGGCATGTGGAGGGGTCAGGTCTCCACCCAAAGAGTGCTGGGGCAGCAAGAGAGGCAGGCAGTGGCAGAATTGGCAGGAAATGGCCTCTTGGTCAGGTGTTCCCCTCTTCCTCTGGGAACCAGTGAGTGTGTCTCTGAAACTGGCATCTTAGCTGCTACCCATGAGATGGGTGGATTCCCAGATCCCAAGGGCAGTAGATGTCTGGTGAGGAACTTACAGCGTCACATGGATGAGATGGCAAAGTGAAAGGAGGACAGACACCTGCAGCCAAAAACTGCAGGCACTTCTCAACTCTTTAACTGTGTTTGGTCTCACTTTATTCTGCGTAGAGTGGGAGTAATGCTGTCTAGTATCACAAGACTGAGAAATCCATTAATAATTTTATCAGAGCCATTCCTAATGTGATCGGGTAGAGCCAGCCCTATGCGTAGGCCCAAAAGACAGTGAGTAGCTTGCATTCAGGCCTGGAGGTAGGTGAGCATGTGTTGAGGTATTGACAACTGACTGTAAGGGTTAAATTTGACTGCCTATTCACTGTGTGGGAAAGACTGTGCAAAATAGTAGATGTGGTCATGTAATTGAGGTTGGTATCACTGCATCTAGTCATGACACTGATGAAGACAAGTACCATGGAGATCATCAGGGTATTCCAATGTCATTGCCATATAATAAATGGTAGAGAGTCTAGTGTGTGTGTTCCTCCCAAAGTCATGGATATATGCCTTGGAAAACCTAGAAGCATTATTTTAATTTAAAATTAACCTAGAATTTTATTTACTCGGTGCTGAATCTGTCTTAAGGAGGAGAATAATTATCTGCTCCTTCAACACAGTGTTGAGAAGGTATAAGCACTCCCGAGACCATGATCCCATATTCTAGTACTGGAATGAATACAGTATTCAGGGAAAGTAATAAGACATCCTAATGTGTCTTATCTTTTCTTATAACCATGATTTAGCTGCCTAATTCCATAAGCTACTGTTGAGATAAATGTAACTGCATTACATTTCTCGTTATTTTTGCTAGATCTTCTGGAAGCTTCCTAATACCTGGTGGAAGGGGATAGATAGCCCTTCAGCAAAAAGAAAAGGAGGGGTTTTCTTAGCTTACTGGAATGGCAGGGCTTCGTTCTTTCCTCTTGCTTGAATTTATGGACCTTTTACCACTGCTCCTTCTCTCCTTTTTTTTTTTTTTTTTTTTTAAGCTGATTTAGTTTGTTGATTCTCTGGGTATTTCTCACTGCTAAGTCTTATATCCTGCTGCTTCAGAGCAGGGGTCTCACTGGCCCTCTTGCCAGTAGTGCTGTTTTCCCCATTTCTGAGAAGGGAAATTCAAGGTGTGTTGAACTGCAAGAAAAGATAGAAGCTAAAATGTTCCACTGATGTAAAGAAACCAGTTCCCAGAAGAGGAGAAGCATGGACTGCGTATAGAAAAGGCGAGGAAAGGTGTCCTGTTTCCCCTTGGCTTTTCAGGTCAGGTACACTTGGTTGCTCCTTGTAGGCAGCCCCCCAGTGACATGGTCTTTTAATCTCCGTAATTCGTTTGCTGCTTCTCAGCAGCTATAAGAACCAAGGAGGATTTTATGTGTGATTCTTCCTTGAAAATGCATATATATTAATTTTTAGGTGTTTGTTTGTTTAATTTCTGTTTGTTTTCAGGAACTTTCCAATCAGTTGAGAGCTGGTGTCAGACTCCAGCCCTTGCTGGCTGGTCCTAGGAGCAAAGCTGATGATTTATTAATAACGCGGCTGCGGTGCCAGCGCTGCTGCTGACAGTGGGTAAACACTCCTCCTCTGCAGAGGGACAAGACTCTGTACTTTTCACCTCTGCAGTTATGTAAGGTGTCCTTGGCCATCTGTGTATTTAACTTGGCCCTTGCTTTTTCCATTTGTTTACAAAATGATTGACCATGAAAGTGTGAAATCCCCAACGGGGAAGAGTCCCAGGAAGCCCCAGCTGGACTGGGAGCCCCAGCAAATAGATGGGTGCAGGGTGGCCTGTCCAGAGTGAAAGCATATCCTCGAGGAGCAGCACAGGGACTCACCAATGACACATCAGTTCACCTGGTAGCAGTTCAGGGCTGCTGGGCATCCTGCTTGAGAGTTTGGGGCTGTGGCATGCTGGTGTCCAAGGTAGTCACTTGCTTCTGGTAGATGTTAGGTCTATCCTTCTCTGTAGTACACCAGTGGATCCATTAGTCTGTCAGGGACTTGCTGCATTGTACTGATGACCTTGTCCTGATATGGTGAGACTCTTCCAAATAACAGGCCTTTTCCAAATCACATTTAATTCACTGCAACTTTCAAGTGAAGCATTTTTTCAGGGCTCCCTTGGTCAGGTGAACTGCTGTAGGAAGCCAATGTAGTAAGTTTTATAGCACTCTCCTCCCATTTTCTTTCTGATCCAGTCAACCAGACTTTTACTACCAATGCATATCTTCTGCTCCTTTTTGATGCCACTTAACTGATTTTATGACTTTTCCTGAGGTGTGTTAAGATTCCCAGCATGTCATTAAGGGAACTGTTGCCAGCATTCCCACCCATTGCCTGGTCCTTGCTGGACTGTTCATCGTTTGAGCTCATGGGCATCCCACTGGCAAAGACCTGTCCCCATTGCTAACCTGGATATGGTGGAGGATATGTGCTATGGACATTGGACGGTGAAATCTGTGTGCTGAGCCACGGTGGCTTTCCTTTACAGGCCACAGAGATAGAAATAAGTTGTCTCAGGGCTTGAGTGTCAATTCTGCAGTTACCCTTGCCTACCTTTTCACGGCAAAATGGTGTTTCCAAACCAAGGGAGTTTAATCTCAGTCCTGTTTATATAAGCAAGCTTGCATTAAAGTCAGCATATGTCTGCTTGAAGGTTTTTATGGGAATGGGAAAGGGGTATGTTAGAAAGTGGTGCTGTGCCATACCCATTTTCTTGTTCATTGTTCTTCTCTTCTGCTGTACCACTGTTGCCTTTTCTCTTGCCAGCTGCCCTGCAACAACTTACCTCTCTTTTCTGGGATTAATTCTGGAATGGCTACTTCTTGTCTGCTCTTGAGATATTGATAAAATTTGAAGAAAATTGCCTCTTCTCAAGCTCTTATCTTCTTCTTTTACAGTTCAGTCAAGTTAAATTTAATGGTGGAGTATGTTGTTTACCAGCAAAAATCTGTGTCACCTTGACTTACTGTGTAGTCGAGCCTGCAATTTACACATCTCTCTTCTGTCTTCCACAAAAACACTCAATCCTTGAGATGGGCAGGTGTGTTAAAGCTGCCCAGCCATCAGTTAACTGTGTGTAATGCTGTATGCTGAGGCTCCATAAAGGTTTTAGACATTTTTTTTCTATAATGCAGGAATCAGTGAATATGTTGGCTTCTCTGGATGGGCAGAGTTGAAGGGCTTGAATCACTGCTCTGCCACTGAAACCCACCTTGAGTCCTGTGGCAGGCTGCATCCAGTCCTCCCATGGGAGAAGCTGTGTTTGCTGGAGCCCTGCACCATGTAGCTTTATGCTGTGTGATGACTCTCACCACCCATGTAATAGAAGGCAGACATTTGAGGAGTTTTATCTAAATAAGATTATGCTTCCCTCTTTATGCTTTCTTTATGTTCGTTCTGTTGGGTTTTTCCCTTATACTACCTGTTTGCTGCCACTCATTCCATGGAAGTTGACTGTGTGCATTAGAGTGAGGATTTATTTCTAGGATTGTCCAGAGCTGCTTGTGATGTACTGCTGATCCATGCTGGTAGCCAAACTTGAAGCTAAGATAAAAATAACTGGTTGATTTTGAGTGCCAGAGCAGGGGCGAGAATGGGAAAAGAAAAACAAAAGGAGCTACATAATTAGGGAAGAAATAAATTCTATTGCCCTATTATTCTCAAATTATTTTCAAGGCAGTAAACACAGAAATAAAATAAATTGATACTAAACTGTTGTCTCTTTGTCTGGATTTTCTTCTTTTTTTGTTAGAGTAATCTCGAGGATGTTTGTCAAACAACTTAGAATTTCATAAATGTCTTTTTTTTTGGGCGTCTGCATTATCTGCCTGACTTCTTTGTCTTCTGAGCAATTTAATATTGAGTACACTTCCCTTGATATTGCAAGGCAAATTATTAAACCATTCTCTATAGCTATGCTCAACATTTGTTTGAAAGAGCATCTTGAGAGACTCAGAGCTCTTTGTGCATTGCAAATGTGCTCTTCAGTGGAACATTTTGTCTTTTTCCATTTAAATAAATATCTCTTATTAAGTCTTCAGTGGTAAGACTCTTACATCATTTAGACATTCCATCTTTTTGTAAGACTTCCATTTTTGTTCAATATTTTTCTATTTTTTCTGTCAGCTACAGGCAGTTCTTGTTCTCTACTTTTATGAATAAAATGGTAATTTTTATTTTACCAGCTTTTAGTTTCTTATAAAAAATTGAAGTCATTAAAAGAGAAGCTAATGGGTTTCCTTAGCTTGTTGGAAACTGAATCAAACTGAAGTCACCTGAGAATTTTTTTCCTTCTTTCTTTTCTACCTTATAGTAGGAAAGTGAATTTGCCTTCTACTTTTTCTTGAAACGGAAGTGTGTAGGTGCATATAAATATGTATGCAAACTCACTAACTTTGGTGGGTGGACTTGCAAGGTGGCTTTAGAAATACAGAACTATCTCAGAACTAATAACTTCTCAGCAATGTTTGAAAGGTTTTTTTTAAGTTGTTTTTGTTGGTAGCTTTTGTCTGATTTTTTTCCAAGAAAACAGATCCAAGAGCTGAACCATTTCAAGTGTAATATAAGAGATGCTTGTGTTGTTTTGAAATACATTTTTTACTTTAGGTCTTTGTGTTTGTAAGATATATGGTAGGTAGTAAAGTTTGAGGTATTTGAACTCTCCATCAAAAGCTTAATATTTCTATTACTAGTACAGTTTGGTCCTTTTGAATTATTTTTCTATTTCACAAATAGTTCAAGTGTGCCCCATTTTCAAGATAAGGGATCTTATTCTGATCTCCATTTCTTTCTATAAAATCTTATAAAATTCTGCTTAGGCTAAACTGTGTTTTTATAAGCATACGTATTTGCAAGGCAGTGTACTCTAGATGTGAAATTATGCAAAATTTTTTTAAAAATTGAATTTTTTTTGTATGCCTTGAGGAAGAAATAAAATGCTGCATTACATTTTTTAAAATCTGTGACTAGTCATTCTTAAGGCTTAACTAAATCCCCTAAGTCCTTGGAGACATATGCATAGCTATGAGCATGTGTAGTCCTACAGATTGTGTGAGATGGTGCCTATTCACAGCAAGTGCAAAGGGAATTCTTTAATGGAGCTGTGGTATCTATTTTTTTACTTCCTGAGTGAAGTTAGGAAGGAGATTGACCTGCATAGGAAAATTAAATTCATGGAGTGTGATGTTAGATGGAAATACTTTTTAATTCAGTCCAAACTGAAGTCTGAGGGTTTTCCATGAGTGTTAACTCTCATGTACTAAAATATGCAGGAAAATCCATGCATTCAAATCCTGTAGAACAAGAGGAATCATCTCTCTCTATGTATGAATACACAGTATTTTCTTTAGTGTTTTGGGGTTTTTTTTTCCTTTCTGTTATTTCTGCATTTGGAAAATAACTTTTGAACTGGATGTTTTGGGCTGGCAGTGTTAGTGTGGCTGTCTATGCATAGAAGCAGAAGCTTAAGTATCTCAAAATACCTGCCCTCCTATTGACTGTGTCTATTTTTAGCCTCAAGGAGAACAGGACTATTGCTTTTGAAAAGTTCCTGGTTTATGCAATACTGAAATTTTTAAATTGATTAGGTGAGGCCACACATGTTCCCAACCAGAATTTGCTGAGGGGCTGCTGAGGAGGAATCCCAAAGGAAAAAAACCCGTTTTTGCTCTGGACAGAAACTCTTCCAGAGAAGCATTTATTCCTTAGGTACCACCCCAGCTGTTGGCACTACTGTCTCTGTGGCTGTTCTTGCCATGTGCTGCCACCACCCTAGACAGTGGGCTGTGCTAGCTTCCACTCTGCTGGGATTTGCACAGTGTGTAATATATTCAGTAGGTGATGCTTAGCTAAGCAGCCTGCCCAGAGCTGCAAATGCATTACTGTTTTAAAATGTGTTCTGATCTTTACAGGCATGTGCAAGTTTGCTGAATCTGCATGGTGCAGAAATTTGCAAAAGTTCTTTCCAGATGGGAGGGGTAGTTTTGGCATCGGATGATTATTACTTTCTAAAAATTTGCGTATGTCTTTTCTAACTCCAGCAAATGTTTGGATCTCATAGTCTCTATCTGGAAACCAGAAAATCTCTTTTTTTACACTTGTGGAACCAGTTGCTCAGGTGCCTTCTAAAACCATTCATGTCTTAGAAGTCATATACTTTTCTTCTTTTCCCATTAGACTGCATATTCAATCTTGAGAGTTCATACAATTTCATCTGCATTTTAGGTTTAGCTTGTTTTCTTAAGGAAACAGGTTTTGCATAATTGCACTGTCCATACTTTTGCCAGCGTCATCCTCTCACCCTAATAACTTTCGAACAATGTAGCCAATTTCAAGCAAAGTTGCTAGAAGCAGACATCTCAAAGACATATCTCAAAGTTCTTACTTGCTATGCAAAAATCAGTGGTTAGAAGAGAGATCCAAAGTTTTACCCTATTAAGGGAAAGGCAGGAGTGGGCCCTAAGCTGCTCGGGAGTGTGTTCTGCCAGCAGCGTGCGCGTCTTGGCCGGCTCCTCAGGGCACGCAGGGCTCCAGAGAGTTATAATTATCCTCTGAGTTGTTTCCTGGGCTATGGTTAGGGCAGGTGGGAGGGTGCTCTGGGGAAGAAGGAAGGACGGAGAAGTAGGAAGCTGGGGGTTTACAGAGAACAGAGGGGGAGCTGGGGGGGAGCTGGAAGCACCCAGGGGAGTGAGGTTTGGAACAAGAGACAGACCTCCCACTTTCTGCTTCTGATTGGATTATGTGTTTTTTTAAAGGTGTGTCAGATGTTAGGTTATACTGTGAGGTGGGGGAGTCATGCTCTCTTATTTCCCACTAACAGCATCAATAAATTGCCTGAAATTCTGTGCCTGAGCGAAATAATTCTGAAAGCTTTAGTTGATCCTTGCCTTAAGAGATAGAAGAAATATTGTTTTGCCTTTTTTTTTTCTGTCCAAACATCTTAGTTTTATGAAAGATAAAGGTAATTTTAATAAGTAAAAGCTAACTCATTATTATACATAAGCAATTTCCAAGCTTGAATTAATTATTGTTATTGTTACTATTAGAGCAAGAGTAAAATACTGAAAGAACTTGTGAATTTATGAAATTTTCAAAGACAGGAAATGGATCCTTAGTGTGTTAACTTGCAGAGTTACGGGGTATTACTTCTACATTCACCTGATTTTGCTTATTTTAAATTTAAAATTCTAAGCACATATCTGGCTTTTTAATACAGTCTAGTCTGTGGGCTGTCTTGCGGCAATGATCTTAGACAAATTACCTATTGTTCTTAGTGGGAAAATCTATTGATTTAAAAAAAAAAGCCAGTGGTGTGATATGGCTTGTTTAAGGGATGTGTTTTTGAAATAAAGCCAGTCAGGTAGCAGCTCCCAAGACCAGTGCCCCTGCAGAAGTGGAGCCTCTCTTTGCTGTGCCCCAGTGTTGGGCACTGAAGTCCTTTGAGTTCCCAGCTCCTTGGTGCACCCCTTCCCTCTCCCACTGCTTTACTGGAATGAAACCTGTGGCACAGCCTGATGCGAGCCACAGCATGTTCCAGTCTGGATAATTAGCAGTAGAAAAGTAGTTTTTCTGTTAAAACTTTCCATTACCTCCCTGAAATGTGGTGCTGGGCCATAGGCTGGGCAGCTGTAGAGGACAAAGGCAAAGAAATAAAAGGTCAGAGTTAGGTACCATCCTTCCAGGATGAGGGGACTAGCAGATTGCTGAGAATGTAATCCGATGTCTGTTCATTGTTCCTATCCATTGCAGATAAGGAGACAGCTCATTGAAAGTGATTTTTTCGCATGAACTGCCATGGGAAGTGCACAACCGCCTATGATGTGCTTGTTGATAACCTTCACTTCATGGGTGACAGGAGTTTCCAGGCACCCAGTTTCAAACCAATCTGTCTGTGCCCTCAGTTTCAGGACTCTGACTCATATCTGGGAACAGGTTAAAAGTTGTAAGAAGCAATTATTTTTCCCTGCCACCTGCCTCATCCTGCTGACTTTGTGCTGTCCAGTGCCAGAGGGACTGCATGTCTGTGGAAGAGCTCCTAAACTGCTGTGGTTTTAAGATGAAGCAAGCCTCCCTCCAGAGGCTTGGTATTGATGCACCTGAAAGTTAAAGTACCTGATTTTGTCTCTGTATTTGTGATGATGTGGCCTTCTAGTGTAGTAGTTTTTTACAAGAATCTAAATTAGACTCTTATTGATGGTGACCCATCCAGTACATTGAATACGCCTGCTATATGTTGTGTACAGGTGCCTGTTCTGCTTTTTGGTTGATATGTCCTGTCACGTCAGTTGGACTTCATATTTGACTTTTTAATAAACAAAAAATTTCAGGGTCCCAGCTGGTTGAAATGATACTGCAAGTTTGAATTTTTGTTTGTGCAGTGATTAGTAGTTGGGACATGGAAAATTGGGGGAAAAAGGAATGAAAAATTTGTTATAGGTGTTTTCCTGCTAACATTGTAGGTCCAAAAAAGTAAAAAGGCAGGTCTCAGAACTCATTTCATTTTGGTAGTGAGGGCTGGATTAATTTACTCAGTATTTTCAGTGCTCATTCCACTGCAGTTTATTTTGGGTCATTTAATTTCAACAAGGCTTGATCTGTTTAGAGGGCTTTCTATAGCAGCATGGCGGGACCACACAGCTCTTTTATAGTATGTATGTTCATTGCAAACTGAGAGCTCAAAAAACTGGTAAACGAGGCACAGACATGAATAACCTTAGAGAGGACAGTACATTTTTGTATGGTTGGATTATTTTGAAAGTTTTCAGAAATAACCAATCTTTTGTGCACTGTGGGTTGCTTTGCAGAGCTTGAAATGATGGTATACAGTAGCTGTGTGCTTTCAGAGGTAAGACTGGAGGTCTGGCTGAAGGCACTCTTCAGGTTTAAGGTACTACAGAATCCACCATGGTGGAGAGTTTCTCTCAGTCCGTGTTTAAGGAACATTTTTGGTTCCATAGGTCAATATTTCCATCAGATTCTGCAGTTTGATATGGTTTTGCTGTTTTAATTTTTAGATTTGCTGTAGGAGCCATTCATATACAAAATAGGTTAAGGTAAAATAGATCTCAGTTGAAAATGTCTAAATCACTTGGCCTCATCAGCCAACAAAAAAGTGTATGCTCATCTGTGCTGAGTTTGCTCCAGTTTGATGGTAAAGGCCACATTCCCCCCTAAAGAAAGTGCCAGCTTTCTTTTGTGTCCATCAAATCGTGACTGTTTCTGGTTCTGCTCATGCCAGCTGACAAAGTAATGTTCCTTTTGTGTAATTCATTAAACCAGGCAGTATTAGTGATTCACTCAACAGAAGGAAAGCACGATGTCCTGAAAGTGACTGCATCTGTACTAGGAGGTTAAAACAGCACTGAGACCATTGTTCCTAAGTGTTGAGACCATTGCTTTTTCTTAAATTATTAGCTTTCTTGCATTTTCTGGCCTCAGCTGTTTAGCATACTCCAGGCAGCAGTAGAAATAGTGTGGAAGTAGCCGTTTGCCTTCCCCTCAGTCTCCACACAGGAGAACCTTCCTGAAAATGTTTAACTCACCCTTGTACAGCTAGTTATGACATCCTTGTAGCAGATTAGAGGTCAAATCAGCACAATTCTGGTGTCTAAGTCAAAATTGTAACAATAGCACTAAGTTTTGGGACATTTGAAGCCTATTGAAAGTTTTGTAGCAGTGTGTGTGTGTGTGTGTGTTTGTGTGTGCATGTGCATACATGAAGTCAGTGTATGTCTGTACTGTGATATTCCTGCATAGGGATCTGGATGCTTTCTTGGCTATAGGAGGATATTCCTGCTTGTCTATGAATAGTAAAGCCCTACTACCAGTGAATGGAAAATTTAAAAAGCACTTCTTAAAAAACATCTCAATTTGGAAACTTAACTTATACAAATTGAGTGTATCCAATGTGGTTTGACTAATGTTTTAGGCCCTCTAGTCACAGCTCTTAAAATTCTGTGATTGTTTGTGAGCTGTGTCATCAAGGAGCTTCTGATCTCAGCAGGTCCTGCCCTACAGCTACACAACCTCCTACTAAGCACCCTACAACTTCCCTTTCTGGGGGAAAGCATATCAGTCCATCTTACACCACTCTGCCTATGTTTGTGATCAGCTTGTACATCCATCTCCTCTAACCCAAACCACCTCAAAACGACAGCCCACCTATATTTTTATTGTCTTTATTATCTTATAACTGTCTAAAATCTCTTCCTTTCACGTTGATTGGGAGCTCTCCTTTTTCTGTGTACCTTCAGCTTTAGATCCTTGCACTGCTTCTAAATTTAGGCTGTAAAAGCACCACCTTTACTGCTCTTCTTTTATACTTGAATGGAAATAGTTCAAAGTTGTGCTGATGTAATAAAAACAGGAGGCTAGAAGGCAGTGAGCTGGAATAAGGGTGGATGTATAAGACAACACAACCAGAGAGAGTAGCAACTTTAGATCCTCACTGCCACAATAACACAATTATTTTTAATATGATGTACTTAAAAGCTGCATTTTCTTAAAGAAGGTTTCAATTTGTTATTCATAATGTAATATCATTTATAAAAAAAACTTTTATGTTACAGTAACACCAGACACTCTAGCCAAGATGTCATGTGAGGCAGTTCAGGCTGTCTGGATAGTTCTGAGATTATTAATTGTATGGCAGTGATCTGTATTTAACAATGAAAATGCTGATTCAGAGCCTTTCTCTTTTATTTTTTTTTCTGTGGCTAATAGCCTTAATGATCAATCAGAGGTGGTGGGCTGAGACAGAGCTCAAGGCCATCAGCTCCTCCCAGCCCTTTACATAGTTCCCAGGAAACACCCTGTGTTTCATTAGTCCTTGCTTAGTTTACGGTGTAATATTTTGCTCGAAGGCATTAAACTATCATCAAAAGCAGCCAACTGATTAGTGTGGCTTCTTTTTCCAGGGTCGTTGTACAAGGGAGAACTGCAAGTACCTTCATCCACCAACACATTTAAAAACTCAACTGGAAATCAATGGCAGGAACAACTTAATTCAACAAAAAACTGCAGCAGCAATGCTCGCCCAGCAAATGCAGTTCATGTTTCCAGGGACACCACTACAGCCAGTGGTAAGTATATTTCTCTGATGGTGTTAATGGTAAGTAAAGTTGAAGACTCTATTGACCTGCAAAAGTTCTCTAAATAGTATAAATAAAAATAGTCCCTGTCTGTTTACTTAAGGAATGGTCAAGATGCTAGAGATATGCTCATTTATATTTGCATTTGAAGATGTAATGGAGTGTTGCTGTAGATTTGATTTATTTTTCTTTTATCTCAAAATAATTTGCATTTTTTTTNAAAAAAAAAAAAAAAATTTCATGTCATGTTTGCAAGATTTCTACCTGTAATCCTTCTGGAGGTGAAAATTTGTATATTAACAATAATTTGCTAGTAAGTTATTTGAGTAGGAACACAAAGTTTTTCAGGAGTCCATGGATTTGAATGGCCTTAAATATTATTTAATCCCAGTACTGGGAACAAAAGTTAATGGGCAGCATTTTCTTGCTCTGTTGGTCTGAAGTGTCTGAGGATAAGACAGAGAATTGGTGGTGCATGCGCTTCACAAACTCAGTGTTTTGTCTGAAGGTGATTCCTACGGTGCCTGAGACACTTCGTATCCAGGAGGTGACATAGAACTAGGGTCTGGCATGCATGAGCAGCATCTTTGGACATGCACTAAAGTGGTCAGTTGTTCTGGGCAGCCCTTGCAGTTGGGCTTCTCAGTGTAGCAGACTTCCAAAGCATGGTTTGGCAAGTAATCTGAATTAAACTTTGCACACATGGCTGCTAATGATGTTTTTTCAATCTAAATTCCTAGTGTGAGGCATCCCACTGAAGTGGGATTTTTTTCTCTAACTTGAGGTATCTGGAGTGTTGGCATCAACTTCTGGAGTGAGTTTCCAAGGTCCATTTATAGTTTATCACAAGACATAGGCACTCCCAATCGCTGTTCGCTTGGCTTGTTTCAGACACCTGCATTCGGATTAGATGATTCAGTTTTTGAAGTGCCTTTGTCTTTCCATGGGCTACAGCAGAAGTCAAGTGTAGGGATCTCAGAAAAAGACATCTGCATGGTCACAGGAAGCTCACCCCAGATGCCTTTTTCAATAATGCCTTTGTATACTTAAAACATCTACTGTCAGGTGGGATTGGGAATTGAGTGTCCAGACTCCTTGAATTTCTGGTACATGTCCATCAAATTATATCTGGTGATGTTGACCTAATGTGTCTCGATATTTCCTGCAGTTTTACTGCTTGAGTTTTCACCAGAAAAAGTTTTGATGAAGTAATAGATTCCACCACTTAATATTATGAGAAAAATTGAAGTGGCAAAATTATACTTTTTTCTTCTCACCCATTTCATCATTTGAGCTTTACAATTTCATTGATGTAATGTCTTCTGTACTGACTGCTGTGATAAAAATGCCAAGTTTTATTTCTGTGTCTCACATAAATTGCCATATTAGGATGACTCAGCTTTGACCAAATGGATAAAAAGTGAAAGAAAATTTCATAGAAGCCATTTGATGAATGGCTTTATTCTTAAAATTATATCTGATACAAATCTGTTATTTATATTTAGCATAACATATATTGTCTTCAAAATAGTCAAACCATTGTTTCATATAAATGTTCATTATTATGTTCTTCAGAATTTAGCTCATGTTTGACATATAAGCTGGGTTGCTTGATATCAGCCAAGTTGATTGGGTTGCAGATTTGATAACTGATTAAAACACGGCATAATACACTTTTAACTATTAAGGGCAGGTAGGTGCCATTTCCATACAGTTATCCTGGTTAATCTGTATGCTCAGGGCATCTTACTGGTACTAAGTCACATC
Organism: Chaetops frenatus; assembly: GCA_013400775.1. Lineage (NCBI taxonomy): Eukaryota > Metazoa > Chordata > Aves > Passeriformes > Picathartidae > Chaetops > Chaetops frenatus. Next base: position 543,884 of record VZTR01008429.1, on the reverse strand, counting down.
CATTTATAATTTAGTAATTGATTCCAAACACAAAAAATCCAAAGAAAACCAAACTCAAAGAAAGAAAAAACCCTGCCTTCTAGCTCTTGTGTGTTCTCTTGTGTATTTTCTATGTCCTTTATGTCATGCAGGCCACCTGAATGAGAAAGACACTTCTCCTTTGTTAAAGTGTTTTGAAGTCTTAGTGTTGTGCTGTTGTGTCTCTAGCTGCTGGCTCATATGGGAACCTAATTTCTGACAAAGCTAATCTGAGATGTGTCCTGTTTTTCTGCTCAGTTTTTCCTCATTTATAATTATAGCTTCACTCTCTGGGGTAAACATCAGCTCTGCAGAACTAAAGCATTTTCCAGGTCTGAGCATGGGCTGACCATGGTGATGTTCTGCCTCCAGCCCCTGTGGAGCTGGTGATAACAAACCCACTATTCTGCCTCATCACGCCTGTTTTAGCATCACACAAGTGCTCTTTCTTCTGGTTATGACTTCACTGACTCACTGTAGGAAGGAACAAAACAAGATTTTTAGACCCGTATCATGCCCTCCAATCAAAGTTTTTCATATGATGAACTAATCTAAGCCTGAATAATCCCTTTCTAAATATTGTGTCCAGCTGAGACTAAAATATTTATTCTGCTTGCCACTGGTGACAGCTGAGCACACAAACATTTGCGAAGGTGAGGTTTTTCAGTATATGAGACACAGTAACATATAATTGCAGGAAGTGGCAATATACAGTATGCAAACATACTGGAAGTTACATGCCAAAGAGCTCATTATATGTACTCTTATTAGAAATATGGCTTTAATATAGTTAATAATGCTGCAGCTATGAAATCTGAATACTTTGAAAAACAGCCTGTTTTTCCAAGGAAAACAGGTATTGAGAAAAAGCAATAAAGTCTATGTTATTTCTACATTTAGATGTGTGAATAGGCCTGCAATGTAAGCTGGACCTCCACAGAGATTCAGGTTCAAAGTAGGACTTCCTTTGCATCCGCAGGCTCTTTTCCAATACTAGAGTTACGGAGGTGGTTCTTCGTGTGAATGTGTTATGTGATTAAAAGAAGAGAGGATGCTATGTGTTTTGCCAGCTGTTTAAAGTTTTTTCATTAAGATAATGAATCAGTGCCAGAAAGAGCAAGCAAAAGACAACCAGTAAGCTATCGATTAAGGGGCTTCCTTTTCATCTTGGTCTGTGTTTTCCTTTTTCAGCCCACATTTCCAGTGGGTCCCACAATAGGAACGAACACGGCTATTAGCTTTGCTCCTTACCTAACGCCAGTAACACCAGGAGTTGGCTTAGTCCCGACTGAGATCCTACCCACGCCGCCTGTCATTGTTCCTGGAAGTCCACCAGTTTCAGTCCCCAGTTCAACTGCTACCCAGAAACTCCTCAGGACTGATAAACTGGAGGTACTGTAGACACCACTGCAACTAGAAATACCTTCTCTGTTAGGCTGTGTGAGAGATCCTGGAGGGTGTAACTGTTGTTTTAGAAGCTAAGCTTAAATGTCGTTGCTACAGGTAAAAAACTTGTAACCAGGCAGGATTTCTGCGCTTGCAGCCAGCGGTAATTAAATACTGTTATTTTTAAGGTAGTGTGTTTGCTTATATTTAATACAGAGGCATCAACATGGATTTTCATCTTTTGTAGAGTTCATCGTCTCAAAAAAACCTCAGGTATACACGCCTCTTAAGGCATCCTTTGATGCAATATCTAACAAGCACATTTTTTATTTCAGTATTAATTGTCTTGTTTTTTCTGCACTCATAATAAGGGAATTTTATAGCCTTATGGTCTGACATGGGGGGAATGGTGTAGCCCTTCAGCCTTCAGCTGCCAATGGAGATGTGGAATATTAGCGGCCCTGCAGCAGGCTGAAGGGACAAGCCACCAGCTATGTGCAGAGCCTCCCAGCTGTTGCTGAATCACTGCATTGCTGGACTCAGTGGAATCTGTGATCCAAGTACACAAGGAGGCCAAATAGCTCTTGCAGAAATTAATGTCCTTTCCCAAAAGCCTAAGCACTCGTGTCTAGAGCACCTTTCTTCTTAGGAAAATCAGTGTGTTCATTCTGCCCATTTTTGAAAATTATTTTTAAGAAGGCTCTCAATTTTATTTGTAGACTCCATAAAAAATACAGTGCATCTGATGTGTATTTTCCCTGGCTTTCAGCAAGAGGAACTCCTTCCCTACCAGTCAACCTGCAAGAATACAAAGTGTAGTCAGAAAGACAAAATATTTTGTGATTCCCAGCTAGTTTTGCAGGAGCAGTTACATGAGTAAGTATCCTTCCCAGCTGCTTTCTAAACAGGAAGATGGAAAGACATTTGGGAGTGCCTCTGTTGTATGTTAAGTTTATTTAGCCACAGTGCCAGGGAGCTATCTGCAGAGCCAAGAACGTAAGGGTGAAATAGGTGCACTCCCCTCACCCACCAAGAGATGAAGGGTTTATTAAATTGAAGTTGCTGTAAAACTTGAGCTAACAGTGGAACGGGGCAGGTCTGTGTTTTGGGGGCGCAGGGCTGTCCTTGCCCTTTCCCGTTGCGCCGAGCTGTGCCCCTGCAGCGTGTGTTGTTTTGCACGTAGGTGTGCAGGGAGTTCCAGCGGGGCAACTGTGCGCGTGGAGAGACTGATTGCCGCTTTGCGCACCCGGCAGACAGCACCATGATTGACACAAACGACAACACCGTAACCGTGTGTATGGATTACATAAAAGGTCGTTGCATGAGGGAGAAATGCAAGTATTTTCACCCTCCTGCACATTTGCAGGCCAAAATCAAAGCGGCGCAACACCAAGCCAACCAGGCTGCAGTGGCAGCCCAGGCAGCTGCGGCAGCTGCGACTGTGATGGTAAGTGCTGGCATGTATGGCTGCCTGTTGTTTTTTTATGCCTATTTTGCTTCAATTTAATGCTGTTTGCTTATACTTTCTTTTCTCTTTTGCCTCTTTTTTAAAAATTTTTCTTTTTTTTATTTCGGTGAAAGATAAGAATTTATTAAATTATTACTATTGCTTGATGGGAGGAAGCACTTTCTTTTCTTTATGCCCTTATTTTAATGCTGTATTTCTATTCAAGACAGTGAAGCAAATGACACTCTATACCACTTCTGTTCTTTGCCTTAATAATATGTAAATTTGCCCCTAATATTTCCAAACAGAAACAAAACTGATAAGCTTCAGTGTTCCCAGGAAAACAGGGATGCACATGCTGTTTTAGCTCTTTGATGGCAGATATACATGTGGAAATTTGGAAGAAAAGCAAAGAGAGAGCATTTGCTTCAGAGATCAGTAGTTGAACAGAAACCTGCATAGAGGTTCAGCACAGTCCACCTTAGAAATGAGACAACCAGCCAGCCACTTTGGTCTCACTGTACTGGTAGTGTAAAAAAACCAGGACACTCATCTGATCTATCATTAGTGCCTGCCTGAGGATGAGAAAGAACTGCCCTCTGTAAGTCTACAACTATCCCCAGTGACTAAAAAATGTTGCCTGTATCTTTTTGAACTTCAGTTAGATGCATTTCATGCCTAGAGACTTCTTGCCTCTCCTGCTATTATGAGCCAGTTATCACGGGGTTTAAAAGTAGTAAACTATAATGGGAATCATTAGGAAAGAAGCATTGTGGCTACAGTCAGAAGAAAAGAGTGAGGGCTTTTATTTTCAGATATTTTAACCTCTTACTTAAAACTGTTCAGACAAGACAGCCCACACCTTCACCAGGACTGTATCACTCTTACAGTTGCAACCAGGAAAGCTGGGGAATTTACAGTGGTATTGATAAAGTTAAATAAATCAAACATGTAGGATCTGACTTGAGAGACAAAACTGATGGCAGCAAATCAAAGAATCATTGTCCTCATTGCTGGCAGTGGACGAATAATTAAGCAGATATGGTTTGTGGACTTGTGGGCAGTGCATACAATACTTATAGACAATACAATTATTCTCTGTTTAAAAAGCCTGCCAGAAACACAATACAGTACAGTACATAACTACCCCAAGCTATTGCATTGAGCAAATTAGAAAAGATCAGACTTTTTGGAGGGATAAACAGTAAGTTATGCAAGAAAGTAAACCACCAAACAGAAGAAGATTTCTTAGGTTTTAATATTCTTTCTCTAACAGTGTCCCCAGCCTTTGTTTCAAATTGGATGATTTTTAGTTAAAGTTTCCTGTGCTTGCATAAATTGAATACCATCTGGAAATTAAAGCAGAGAAGATTGGGTTTTTATTCTGATTAGCTTCTGTTCTGCAATATTTATTGTTCATTTAGAGAATTTAATATTTCTAGGCACTATACTAAATAAGAAAAGAGAGAGATGAGGGGATTAATTTTTTTTGCACTTCGGTAATGGTTGCAGATATATATCCTGTGGTTTTAAATAAGGCTTAATTAGAGTTGCATTAGCCTCAAAGCGAGATGAAGCATCTTTGGAAACACAGAATTGAAATGTTAGCAGTCTAATGTCACAGGAGAAGGCAACAGGGACCTGTAATTCAGGGTAATGTTTTGCAGAGAAATACATACAAAATATTCCAGCCCGTTTCCCCTGCTTAAGCAGGGTGAGCTAGAGGAGATTGCCCAGGATGTGCCTTGTTTGGTTTACTAAAATCTCCAAGGATGGAAACTCCATAATGCAAAAATAAATGCTTTTTTCCCCCCCAATCTTACATTTAAATGGAATTTATTTTATTTAAATTTGTTTCCATTGCCTCTTCTCCTGTCCCTGGGCGCCACTAGCTCCATCTTTACCCTTAAATCAGGTATTTGTATGCACTGATGAGATTCCTCTGTATCTTCTCCAGGCTGAATGCAGTCCTTGTGATCATCTTTCAGGTCCTTTATGGGAGTGCTTTCTAGTATCTTTCCTGTACTGGGGTGTCCAGACCTGGACACAGTGCTCCAGATGTGGCCTCACCAGGGCTGAGTAGAGGGGAAGAATCACCTCCCTCCGCCTGTTGGTGATGCTCTTCCCAGTGCAGCCCAGCATCCCATCAGCTGCCTTTGCTTATGAGGGTGCATTGCTGGCTTGCTGTCCACCAGGATCTTTAGGGTCTTTTCTGCCAAGCCTTTGTGGCCCTCAGCGCATACTGGTGCCTCGTGTTGTTCCTCCCCAGGTGCAGGTCTTGATATTTCTCTTTGTTGAACTTAGTGAAGTCCCTCTGTGCCCATTTCTCCAGACTTTCTAGGCCCTCTGAGCAGTAACACATCTGTCTTGTGTATCAACCACTCCTCCAAGTTTCACACCACTGGTGACTGGCCTCCAGCTGGGTTCTGTGTTGCTGATGACATCCCTTTGAGCCTGGCATGTGAGACAATTGTCAGTCCACCTTCCTGTTTCCCATTTAGCCCACAATAAATAAATTTTTCAGTGAGGATGAAATGGTGTTGAAATCCTTTCTGAAAACAAGAGAAACACCATCCATTGCCAGTCTCATCATAGAAGGATGTCAGGCTCGTTAAGCACAGTTTCTCTGTCATAAATCTGTGTTGACTACTTCCCATCATTGTCTTGGCTTTCATGTGTTTGCAGATGGTTTTCAGGAGGATTTGCTCAATTGCTTTCCCAGGGACTGAGGTGAGGCTGACCAACCTGTCAGTCCTCAGACCTCCCTGCTCTTGTTGAAGATAAGAGTGTCATTTATTTTCTTGCAATCTTTGAGAACTTTCCCCAGTCTCAGGGATCTTTCAAAGATAAGTAAGAGTAACTTTGCAGTGATGTTGGCCAGCTCTCTCAGCACTCAGGGTGTATTCTGTTAGTTCCTATGGGAGTACATACAGCTTGTTTGAATGTTCTCTAGCCTGATCATCCTCCTCTAAGGGAAAATCTTTTTCACTTTGGACTTTCCCATTGGTCTCCCGCTGGCCTGAAGGACAGTCTTGCCAGTAAAGAGTAAGATGGAAAGGATTTTCAGAACCTTACCCTTCTCCATGACCTGTGTCACCAGGTCACCTGCCCCGTTCAGCAGTGGAAACACATTTTCTCTGGTCTTCCTTTTGTTGCTGAGAAGCCCTTCTGGCTGTCTCTCACATCCGTTGCAAGATTCAACTCCAGGTGATCTTTGATTCTCCTAACATATCCCTGCATTTTCAGGCTGTGTTCCTGTTCCTCCTGTGCAGATCATCTGTCCCTGCTCCCACCTCTTGTGGGCTTTCCTTCTTTAATTTGAGTTTAGGCAAGAGCTCTTTGCACATCCATGGCAGCCACTGCTCTGTGGATCTTGTTTGTATTCCAGGAGACATTATAGCATACCAGTGTGCTGTATGACGGGCAAATACTATGCCTTAGATGTTTGATCATTTTTAATATTATATTTATTTCCTTCCTGTATCCTCTTCCTCTGCAGCCTGTAGCTATTGATTCATTGGTTGTTAGTTATGTAGATCGAATGTTGAGAAGGAGATAATCTGATGAAACAGAAAGAGGCAAAGGAGGTTTTACTATCAGGATGAAATAAAAGCAAATATGAATGGGGGGAACAAAATGAGCCGTTTGAAGGCCTGAAAAGAGTGGGAGACTACATGGAAGCAAAGTTGATAAAGTAGGTTTAGGAATAGATCAAGCCTTTGGGTTGGGAAGACTGTGAGACTGAACTTGCTGGGGAAGATGAGGGGAAAGCCAGAAGACAGCTTCAGAGTAGGGAGGTGAGGTTAAGAAGAGCATGGAGAAGAATTGGAGAAAGGCAGTAATAAACAGAGGGATCATAAGTTAATGAGTGAGATTAGATAAGATCTGTATTTGGATAATAAAGGTAATTAACTGAATCGTTGTACTCATAGCAATGTTGATTTGAGTTTGTGGACGCCATCATGGCATAATGCTGAATTCAGTTGTACTGTGTCACCTCTGTGTAGACTTCCCTCTGTGCTGGAGGCTCAGGCTGTGCCCCAGGTAGTGGAGTGATGTCCTCTGCAGAGGTGCCTGTGGAGGTACCACACCTGGGCTGCACAGTGCCTTGCTTAGACAGAAGTCTGTCCAGATTCCCCTCTTCAGACCAGGTGTTTCTCATTGTGTCTGGGTCTTGGGCCCAGAGAGATGAGCAGAGCCTGTAGATCAGGGTATGTAATCCAGAAAAGTGCTAAAGGAGAGATGAGGAGGTTGTTGAGAAGACTCAATGCAACAGAGACAGGAACAAGGAATAAGCAAAATGAGGGCTGTTCTGCAGAATACTCTGTTGGCACCTGATAAGTGTATGACCACAAGCTGTTTGCAGGCATTTTGTGCCTTGTCCTCTTCCCCCACCTCAAATTTTGTTCCCTATTTCCACATACGTATTTCAAGGTAGACATAATCTGCATATTCTAAAAAGAGCTAAGTATCAGCCTGTGTTTAAAAAACAAAAGTAAAAATTTTGATTTCCAAGTAAATTTTTCTTTCCTTTCTAAAGGTTTGTAAGAATTATTTACACTATAAAACTTGAAAGTAATATTTTTTATGAGAAATTTTTTATAGAATGCTGTCATATCAGCCATAAGTTTGAATTTACTATGGAAACATACATAAATGTATATGCCTATGTACTGTACCTAAATACTTTCTTTCAAAAAATTGATAATGCTGGACTAGTATCATAACTCCTATGTTAATGTTAACTGGGAGCCCAGTTTTACTCCCTGCTCCTGAAGCTAGTGCTGAAGGTTATAGCAAAATCTAGAAAGTATCTTTTCAATTCTGAAAGACCTTTTCCCCCCTCAATGTAATGTGGTAAGTTACAAGATTTTAAAAAATCTGCAAAAATGACCCAGCTGTAGGAGAAAATAAAAGGAATTAATGATAAGTTAGTGTAACTGAATATACTGTATGCTCTGTTTTGTATTGGCAAAGGACAGCCTCTCTCATTTTGACCCCCAAATCCATTGAATGATTCACTTCTCTAAATTAAAAGATACTCACCTTCTAAGCACTGATATTAATAGCATTTATAATGCATTATAACTTTCAGTAGTGTTTTGAATTTGAAAATGTAGCCTCCCAAATCAACTTTCCCACTTGAAAATGTGACCAAACTAACTTATCAGGAATTCCAGTAGGTGTATCCTTAAAACTTTCTGCATCTCTGTGAAGTGTTTATATGATGCTTAATAGTGTCTGCAAGCTGCTGTTTTACTCAACTTTCCTGAATTTCAAACATCTATATTTTACTCTCTTATATGCTTTTAACTAAGGTATAGTAGATGCATTTTTGCTTCGGTACTAATTCAAAATGTAATATTCATTTCTTTAGAAGACATTTTTGTTGTTGTGCATGCCTAGTGTTTTGTATGTTGTATATTGCATTCAGAATATTTTTTTCCTTCTCACCTATCCACAAATGCAATGCCGTTCCCATGACGCACCTCTGCTTGCTGTTTACCTGTATGTTAATTCGCTTGACTCCCATTGGCCCACTGCCATCATGTGCTCGCTGCCTGTTATTAAAAGACTCAGTCGACTGCCAAAGCAATGAAGCGACCTCTCGAAGCAACTGTAGACCTGGTACTTTGACCTTTCACCTTTTGCTTTGCATGTAGCTTTTTTTTTTCTTTTTTCTTTTTTTTTTCTTCTTTTTTTTTTTTNTTTTTTTTTTTTTTTCTTTTTTTTTTGGATTTGTTTTATTTTAATTTAATTTTTTTTCCTTCAGAGAAGCAACTAATGAAATTTGTATCGCTTTACTTTTCAAACATCAACCGGAAATGATTTCACATACTCGTTAATTTACTGGAAGCTCTATTTATCCATCTCATTCTCATACGTAATAGGCCGCAGACGATTTAGTTTGGTTCCTAACACAGTTTCATCTTTTTTAAATCTCTCATGAAAAGTCGAATTGAGATAAAACTGCTTTTGTAATTGAAAACGCATAACGTAATCCATTAATCGATGTATCATAACAGGAAATTATATTTAAATTAAAAAAAAAAAATACTTGGCAATGAAACACAAGTGGTTTTTTCTCCCTGTAATATTTGAGAACCTACTTAAAGGCAATGCCATTTTCGTTACTTTAAAGCAAACGTTTCTTTTCAGTAGTTGTGCTGCTACAGTTCTAGGTTAATAGTACCATGCTTTTGCTACCAATAACAAAATTTCACTCATTTTACATTGCTGTGCTTTTAGTTAATATGCATGGCGAGGCATCTTTAGCTGCTTTAAAAAATACTAAGTTTTTGTATTTATGTATATGTCACGTACAAGTTCTTAAAAATGGCACCATTTTAACTAGCTTTCTTATTTACAGGCCTTTCCTCCTGGTGTTCTTCACCCTTTACCAAAGAGACAAGCACTTGAAAAAAGCAATGGTGCCAGTGCCGTTTTCAATCCCAGTGTCTTGCACTATCAACAGGCTCTTGCCAATGCTCAGTTGCAGCAACATGCAGCGTTTATCCCAACAGGTATGTTGTATCCACATTGAACCAGTTTTTTGTGTCCCTGAGGTAGCCTCCATGTCAGGTAGCTGCACTTAACAGAAGGTTTTATTATGCTCCCTGCCCCACTTGAGCTGAAGTCTGCACAGATGATTACACGTTATTTTAATTCCTCTTGCAAAGGACAAGAACTCAAGCAGAAATTTCAACATGCACTTAGGCTGCTTTTTTGCACATTCATAGCCTTGCTCATCATTCTCCAGAGTTTGTCCCTTTTTGCCTACCTTAAAGTGGCTGGATTTTGACTCATATCTATTTCTGCTAACAAAAAATGCTGGGAAAAGCATCACACTTCAGAGATGCCACGGCATCCTCCTGCTCCCTCAGCTGTTGTCTGGCAGATGTGGGGATTTCCCCAGCCACACAGGAGCCCACTGAGAAGGGGAAACCAGCCATAAACTTCCAGTCAATACCTGCGTGGAAGCACTGGCAAAACACATCACTCCCCACAGCTGCACTAAAGGGCTTTCAGGCATCAGATGCATTTTCGTGGTTTTGGAGCACCACCAGAACTTCTCCTAGCACTTGTGGCTCATAGCTGGGGTTATAATTCTTCATAGGGATGATATGAAGATGAGTGAATGTAATTTACATTTCAGTGCTCAGAACTCTGTGAAAATCAGAGCGTTCAGAGATGGCTTGACCTGCACCCTGGCTGGTAGCCGGGCTTCTCTTTAGCACTGCCAGAAAAGGGATGTGCTGGGTGCTCGTGTAAACAGTAACAACACAACCCTCTAAATTGTCAGTCACCCCCACTTCAACTTCACAAAGGAGAATATCCCTCCTAAGGAATTCTGTGATTTCATTCGTAATTATGAAATTACGTATTTTAGTGTCAGAGTGTTGTCCAGTGTGAACTTCAGAATCATTTAAAACTATGTGTTTGCATATGAGCTTGACATTTCAGCAATGTTATTTTAGTTTAAAGAAATGATGTCGGTTAAACAAGGAATGAAAGGCAACACATGATGATTTCCCAATCTATCAGCATTCCCATATGTTTTTAAAGATAAAAAACAAACACAGATGGCGTTGACTTCATGGAATTTTTCTATAAGGCCTCAGTAACAACCTTGGAGCCTGCCCCCGTATTTGTAATAGTAAGTAATAGCATAGCCTTATTTTTAGCACATCGGTGCACCAGAATATCTGTGGCAGAAAACACACTGACATTTATGGGAGTGTTTGAAAAAAAATTTTTAAATGGCGAGACCGCCTATTTGGACATGAATGGAAGACTGCCCTGTGCTTACAAAACATACAGAAATTTCCACAAATTTATTTTACATTGAAACTATGAGAATTTGTATCGTGATAGGCATTTTTCCTTCTTAAGCACTCCCTTTCAGGGCTTATTGCTCTTGCAATTGACAAGGACTTCAAATTAACTGTGGAAGATACAGTAGTTTAAACCTTTTTCAGTGAAAAAGTATTTGGATATTTTCCAGACTTTTGGAATGTTCATGCTTCCTTAAGTAGCTCACTTTTGTGCTTTTCACTGTCCATCCCTCTTCCCAACTAATTGTTGTAATTGTAGTTTTATCTGACAAATTTCTGGTGGTAGGAAGGGTGGATCTTGGAACCAAACCTTAAGGGTCAGGTTGCTGGCAAGCCCCAAAACAAGTGCATGAACAAAAAAAGAATAAACAGAGGTATAAAATAGCAGACAGAGCCCAAACCCCAGAGTAGGAGATCTCTCTTAAAGTGATGAGTTCAGGAAAGGGGAACACCCTCTGTAAGAATCGGTGTCATGAGCTTTCCATTAAAGATGATACGTCTGATATTCCCACATTTCCTGGGATGGGTGTTAGGACTGTCATGCAACCCACATCTGAGGAGCAATGCATGACATTATCTGTTGGATTTTAAATGATTATGTGATATTTTCTAAACTGGTATAATTTTCAAATGTGTTCCTTGTGTGTGTGTGCGTGTGTGGTGTGTGTGTGTGTGTTAAATTTTAAGACAAGTTTTGCTGCTAGAATATATATAAAACTTAATTGTTTTATATAACTTCTCTGCTTTCTTAACCACTGGCTCCCCTAATAAAAAGTGTGGGGCTTGACTTAGCATGGCTTACCTCCGAAGTTCTGCACTTTGTTTGTTCTACATCAGTTTGATTGCTTTGTCACCTTCTCCTTACTGTTTGGTGAACGATCTTAAAAACAGCAGATCTTTTCTCTCTTCCCATTGCTGTTTGTTAGTGTTTCTATAGCCTCTGGAGGAGGAATTTTGTGTATTCTCTGGGGACTGTTCTTGGGTAAGGTCATTCATAGTCACGCAAGTCCTGCGGCTGTCCAGTAAGGGGCTGCAGTAGTAATTCAGCAGGAATACAGGAATATGCACATACCTGGCACTGGTCTCCTTACCTGCTTGCCTTCACCAGCCTGCTGTATGAACTGTCCTGGAAGCAGGCTGATCTCTCTCTTTCATTTGGCCGTTCCAGAAAGGTTAAAGGTGGGCTAGGCACCAAAACTAAACTGCGTGCCAGGTGAGCAGTCATCCCACAGCGTCTCTGAGGTGCGCTGGGAGCCTTCTGCTGGAATGTTACAGACTTTGAGGTGTTTAGCTTGGGACTTGTCGAAGTACTGTTTTCTTTCTCTTAAGAGTGGGTACACTACCATCAAACACAAATTTGACAAAGTCCCTGCAGAAGAATGTTATCTCAATTCCACTTTCTTTTCCTGACGCATGTCAAAAAATTGGTGAATGTTGTTCTGTGCAACATTGAGCTGTCTGAATTATGCAATGAGTTCTAAAATTCCCAAATACTGTGATCTTTAACCAAAGATGTTTCTATAAACAAAAACCTGTTGCTGCAAAAGTACCAAGTGAAAAGATAACATAAATAAGTAAAAAAGTGTATGAAGGATCTTGAATATGTACAGAAATATGCCAAAACCCACACAGTATATACAGGATTTTAGTAAGAACACAATCACCTTTTTGTGTTAAAGCAAAACTGTGAATGACCTTACAGTTTCATTTAACTAACTTACTTCTCTGTGGTTATGCTTGAATCTCACTTTGAATGTTAACTCTAAACAGCTAACCTGTTTCTTCCCTTTATCCACTTTTTTCACCTATCATTGCATGACACGCAGGGTCAGTTTTGTGCATGACACCCGCTACCAGTATTGGTAGGTTCCGAATTTCTTTATTGATCTCTTTTTTTGATACTGTATATGATGTATATTCACTTCTTTCAAAAATCCTAGGCGAGATTTAGCCATTGACTAGAATTAAAGGTTCGCTTGTCCTTCTGGTTGACTTTGCAGAGTGTTTAGATTTGTAGATGAAAGCTGCAGTTTAGACATGATATCACCTGCTATAACAACTACACTGCAAAAGCATAATACCATGAATTCCAGTCTGCTTTTCAGTTTTCAAAGTTTTATTTCTCCTTATATTTTATATTGCCTAGTACTATAAAACCATAAAATACTGGAAAAAGCCAGCAAATTTCATCAGTGTTTTAAAGTTTCATAGTGGTGTGCCTATTTCTCCTTTGCTGTGTGTTAGAAAGTTTTATCAGCGTTTCCCAGAAATGCCTACTTTGATCCACAGAGGTTCTGTTGAAACTCATGATCGGAATCTCACTCTGCCTTTAAATATATTTGCAGCTTGAAATTAACATATTGGGCTTGCAAAGTCTAAGTCCAATGCAACAGCCTCTGAGGCAGAAAGTAATCTTTCTTCTATTGCCCTATCACAGTGATTTTATTTTTGGGGTTTAGGCCGACTCAAAGAGTTAAAATATCAAGCCTTTAAAACATCAAATTAATAATTCTCCCATGAAGATGCTGATTAAAATTCATTCTTAAAATGAGCAAAAGCAGTGTCTTTCACAAAATCGATCTTGCTTTTTAGATCAAACAAAGTAGTATATATATCAGGATAATTATTATCATCCCTCTCCTGATTTTTTGCCTCAAGCAGATGGTAATTTAACTCTGATAACGTCAAACAGTTATACAGTGCTAGTAGGAAAAAAACACATAAATTGGATTATAAAGGAAGACTGCGAGTATCTGGCTTACTTCAAAATGAAGATACAGGAAAATAATTCATTTTTAATTGTGTTTAAAAATTAAGATAAAAAATTTAACAGTTTTCTTCCCAGTATAAACCACTGGGGGTTTTTTAGTAGGATTTTATTTCGCAGTGGTTTTTAGCTGTACTGGGGGAAATCAAATTACGCATGTAACAATCTGCAGGTAACGGGCTGTTCTGGTAAAGGCCTCATTTGCACAAGCAATCTTCTTAGAGATAACACTCACATTTTCAGTGGTCCTTGCTCTTTTTTTTTTTCTGGGAATCGCCGATTGTGTTGACAACCTTCCTTTAATTGTACTTGTAATAAGCTATTTTCCCTTTTTTTTTATTTCTCCGCCACGCTTTCTCGCTTTGCACTGTGATTGCATGCCATCTGCCGGTTTAACCCATGACGATGGCTTGCCGCTCTTGATATTCACCATGCCAAAAATACCACTTCTCTTACCATAATGCTGCACCCTCCTGTTCATTGCTTCCATGGTTCCCCTCCTGAAAGTACCCATGATGCACAACGCTACGGCCGCCACTGTCTCTGCAGCAACAACTCCTGCAACAAGTGTTCCCTTCGCCGCAACAGCCACAGCAAATCAGGTTTGCTCCTTTTAAAGCTTTCTTTCACAAGATCCTGAACTCTAAATGAGTGCTGAGATTTTTATTTTAATTTTATTTTTAACAAAAAAAATTCTCACAGAGAATTTTTTTTTTATTATTTCTGTGTTTACCCCATCAAATTTTACTTTTATTTTTAAGTCGTTTATAGCAAGTGTTTGTGGGACAGGTTGCACTTATTTAGAGTTAACATTTGTTGCAAATAATGATGTAGCTGTGTTTTGTGTTGCGATGTTTGTACCTAATTATTGTGTAATTAACCCAGCTGGAGTTAGAATCACCGTAGTACTGGACTACTTACAAAAGTCTAATATTAATTCCTAAGTTCAAAAGGGAGATCATCACAGGTTTCAGACATTCAGGTGTGTTAATGTAGCCTTCTTCATGAGGTGTGGAAGTGACTAATTTGTAAACATGGAAGCTGTCAAAAATCACAACCAGGACAAGGCAGCTGGAAAAAGAAAAAGTAAAAAAACGGAATGTTTTCTGTACATACTAGTGATCAAAACAGCACTCAAGATACTTATGACTATGCCTGCTTTATATTTGAAAGTGTATCCTTAACCTGGGAATTTTATTTCCCTAAGGAAGGACATTGATAGAAAAAATTCCAAGGGTTATTGTCTGAGTGAGGCAGGAAAGGTGATAGTTTCTCCTCCTCTTCTGCAGTTTATGTTAATGAAGTTTTCATTTTGGTTGGGTATCCACTCCTCCTGTAGGACCTAATTCCCAGGGAAGACATATCTATTGCAGCCCAGAGTGTGTAGCTTTGACTCCTCTGTTGGGGCAATTCCCACCCTGATGTCCCTGGCATCTGCCAGGAGAGGAGTTTGCATAGCAGTTGGGTCAGTCTGGCTTTTCTGTAGATCTGGGACCATGCTCAGGCACTTCCACCTGGGATGTGTTTCCCCTCAGGTTCTGAGAGGTGAGATGGAAAAGGAAACAAGCAGATTTGCTCACCAGAAGAAAGCAAAGGGCTGTGTTCCCATCATCTTTCCTTGTGTTGCTCCTGGACAGACTGACAAGCTGTTGCAAACCCAGTAGAAATGCCTTCCTGTTGGTTCTTTCCCCTCCACTTCCCAAGGGCTTAGAAAGAAATCAGTCAAAATGTTTTGCTTAATAATGCTATACTAACAGGTTTATTTTTTTTACTGGCATTCCCAAAACTGTTTGAGTATCCCATGGAAAAACAGAAGTTGCTGCAGGAGTTTATTTTTAATAATTTAGGAAAAATATACTACCTCTGAAATACATCCTACTTTCCTAAAGAAACACAAACCAGTCCATTTTCTTTTTTTTTTTTTTTTAAGGTTCGTTTGCCAACATTGTGATGTTTTTGCTTCTAGCATTTTCATCAAAAGAGGGTTGTTGTTTTGTGCTTACTTTTCTGAGAGCTAGCTTGTAAAAAATACTTGGGATAAGGATGGAAGTGCAGCAGGCAAATGGTGCATTTCACGGTCCTTCCCAGAACAGCATCTACAGCAGAAAATTGTTTGGTGGTATCCAGTGTAGTTTTGTGATCTCAGAGTGGTGACAGAGGGACTTGAAGATGCTAAGGGACTAAGAGAAAATGGGATGGTTTGGGAAGAGGTTCAGCTAGGGACCCTCTCCAGCACGGGAATGCAGCTGGGGCAGCTCCACCACCTGCGCTCCTGAGTGCCAGAGGGGCTGACTGTGGCTGAAGGCAGAATAAACACATGGATGCCTAAAAAAGGACCAGTAAGCAGTATTTACTTTTTCTAGTTAATGGGAACACTTTCACACAATTAACTAGTGCCACTGAGAAGACATAGGTGTGCCTAAGTGCTCTTTCAGAATGGCAGGCAGAGCCCCTTCTTTCCCAGAGCAGATTTTGTTTGCATTGGAGGATTATAGCATTTTAAATTTAACAGGAGTTGTAGAAAGTGTCTGTATTTATCTAGCTGTATATCTTTGTGTGTGTTTATACATACAATTCCATGCTAAAATTAATGGGTGGTTTAACAGGCAGATGGGTTTTCACTTGTTTAACTTCAGCCATTTGTAAGTTTGGCATCTAAATCATCTGCTTTTCTAGAAGTCCGTGTTAGGGCAGAGTGAATTGCTCTGGAGGGTCCTGCCTCTGTCCCTTGCCTGTGGAATGAGTGTGGGTCTATTACCAAAGCTCTGCACCACTGCACCTGGAGGAGTGAGTCCCACCCCAGGAGCTCGTTGGCTTCTGTAGCATGTGCCATCACAGTCTTTCTTTTTTCTCACTCCTTTGTTTTAGTCATTGTAAGTCTTTAAAAGCTACTGTAAAAAAATACAAAACATGTATTTCAAAGTAGGGAAAGTAGTAGTAGTTCCTTCTTCTTTATAAGAGACAAAACTCCAAGTTTTCTGTTTATTTACAACCTCCTAAGATTGGAGACAAAACTACAATGCTAGGAGAGCCCCACAGTAACTCTGTGGCCCAAATTCTCAGTATTTCTGTAGCCCAAGAAACACAGCAAGAGCAGGTTATTAACTTGGTAATTGACATGACTTTGTTCATGGTCATAGCATTCTTTGTGTCTTCTTGTATGGGTTTAAACTCTCCTGAGTATTTAGAAAAGGACTTTTTTATTCCCAAGTAGATAAAATTTCCTTTTCTAGTCTGTGCCACACTGCTTTACATATCTGTGAGGTACAGTTTCCTCTTTCCAGTGTCTGTACCATAGTTTTTTTTTCTTACAACCTGCAGCCCTCAGCTTACAGAGTCTCAGCTGATGGCTAATAAAACATAATAACTCTGTTGGGTCCAGTAAATAATTTAGTATGTGCTGTCAGCTTGTATTTTGAAAAAAGAAATCATTATGTCTCATGTCTTCTGTACATCCTTTCTTTCAGAAAGTAACACAGGTAAGAGCTCAAGACATACCTGCATTGACACACGCTGTCAGTCATGCTTGGCCAGCATCTCTGGGCATTGTGTGTTCAATGTATGGCTCCAGGCACATGGGAAGACTGTGTAGACTTAAGGGCTGCACTGTGTACACCTGTGCAGGGTGGCACCAGTTAAGAATATAAGGAAAATTGGGCATCTCTTTCCTTTCCTGACTTACAAAGGTTAGGTATTAAAAATCATTTTCTTGCAGTGTACTTCAGAGAGGAAGAGAATTGCTTTGGCTTAATGCAATGTAAACAGGATGCAGCAAAAGTGCTTTAGCAAACCCTGTTTTACAAACACTCATTAAAAACCAAGAGCTGGTGGTGTTGCTGTTCCCTCAAGGCAGTGCCCCACTTACTGTATCTGGCAGGCTGTGGTGAGAGGGAATGGAGGAGAGGGGACTTAAACTTCCCAGTGAAAGGCAGCTGGAAAGGTACATGTCCAGGAGCATGACTGGTCAGAGGTAAAAAGCCCTTCCCCTTTTCCTTCTTACCCCCCTTCACAATTGCTCCAGCCATTCCTGCCAGGGTTGGGGCTTGAAGCCTCAGTTGCTTAACCTCACATCAGCAGTAGATGCTTGGTGAACTTTCAGTTCAGTTGTTTGGGGATGCTGACAGCCTTTTCTTGGAGCAAAGTTTGAAGCCATGTGAAGTGATGGTGAGAAGCAGCATTAGGACATGAATACAGAGGGTTTGGTCCTAGCTCCCTCTAGTGCATGCATGTGGACAGAGGTATGTAAAATGTCCTGCTTAAAATATTAATACAGTCTTTGTAAGTATATACTTCTTAGAGATCTTTAACAAAGCTTTTGTTACTCCTTCAGCTACTGGACTAGCAATACTCATGCAAGCAAGAAAACTGTTACCTGCTGAGCTTCACTCACAGGTAGAATCACAGAATCATTTAGGTTGGAAAAAAACCTCTGAGATCATCTAGTCCAACTGTTAACCCAGCACTGCCAAGTTCACCACTAAACCATGTCCCTAAGTGCAGCAGCTACACATCTTTTAAATACCTCCAGGGATGGTGACTGCTTTGGGCAGTCTGTTCCAGTGCTTAGCAACCCTTTCTATGAAGAAATGTTTATTAATATCCAATATAAACCTCCCCTGGTGCAACATGAAGCCTTTTTCTCTCATCCTATCACTTGTTACTTGGGAGCAGAGACCAGTCCCCACCTTGGTACCACCTCCTTTCAGGTAGCTGTAGAGGGAAAGAGCAATACTTACTGACTGGTTTTTTTAGGGTAAGACTGTACAGTGCTGTAATTTCAGGATGATAGGAAAGTCATAGATCCTAAAGAAAATTATTTTGGAAGTTTGTTTCTCTTCTCTTTTTGCTGGTTGCTTTATGAGAAAATACAGGATTAGAAACTTGGGGAAAGATTAGATAGAGTCTACTTGGAGGTGATGATGTTCATGTTGATGGAAATGCAGAAAATGTGACTTCCTTCACCCTGCACGTCAAAGATAATTTAACAGAGGATTATTTATCCTGACATTATTTGAGAGAGATGTTATTCTGAATCTGAATTTTGGGGCTGAAGTTCGATTTTAAATAATGGCAAACACCTGCATGTGGGGGCTTTAAATTTTTAAGTTAGAAAGCCTCACTACTGTTCCATTTATA